>LPNX010088513.1:503983-582351 GCA_001517045.1 Pseudotsuga menziesii | reverse complement strand
GGGGGGGGGGGGGGGGGGGGGGTGCAATTATTTTTCAATGTCATGCATTTGTCCCTAGTCAAAATTTGTAAATATCATATAGACCCTTCCAATGGGACATCGAGCGCCCAAAACAAAGATCATATGCAAAAGTTGTGACCTCGAGAAGTTCACTGTTCAACTAACCACCTTGGGGCCGCAAAATTTATGACGTTTAATCTCTAGGGTTAGGTTTAGGGTTTTATACCTCTCTAAGGATTTATGATAAAAGGAACTTCGACCTCCTTTTGTATTCATCTTGGCACGAGTGAGCATTGTCGCCACATCTCTTCTCAGAGATACAATTACCACCATTCTAGCTGCTTTTGTTTTATAGTTTGTTCTGTTTCATTCGTTTAATAGAATATGAGTTTATTGTATCACTGTGTTTATTGCCATATATCTGTGTATGTGAATATATATACGCTCTTTCATTTTGTTCTCACATAAATCCGGATCAGGGTTCCATGACCTACTAGATGACATATTGACTGGAAAAGAAAGATGATGTCATTATGCTTAAACGTTTACATGCAACTATAACAATAGAGATTTTGGCTTTGCCTAGTGTGTCTCCATTTGTTGAGACCTCAATAGCTCTCGAAATCATGCAAATTGCGGCCCCACCTTAATTTTTTGGATTGAGAATCAAACACCTGAATGAACTCTCCCTCAACCATTCTTTGATAATTTCAGTCTGTGGAACATCATTGATCAATATGTTCTCAATTAGTTCATTGAAAAATTATTATATCATTTATTTATTTGGTGCATTCCTTGACTAGTTTTATCACTTTCCTTTTGATCAATCTCATTATGTTGCATTCTTGCAAGTCATTAAGAAGACTTAGGAATATAGATTCATAGGAGAAAGAGATGGTAGCTTTCCCTAAGGTGGGATTATTGATTATGAATGACTCAAACATTAGATTTAGGGTCTATAGAATCTATTAGGGGATATTCAGATGAAATTAGGGAAATTTGGATAGAAGTTAGGAACAATTTGATATCACTGGGAATTCCCTAATTCCATTGGGGTCACCTATATACCATAAGCGTCATCAGGGTGGTATTAGGGTCACTGAAGTGTTGATTAGTGAAATAACAATAGGTTTATCTTTCCAAACATTTGCTGATATCAATTTTTCATGATAAACTTTATTCTTATCCTTTTCAAAAGCATCTAGGTTTCCCTTGAAGAAAAGTGACCAAACAATTAAGAATTTTCAAGATAACCTCCTTGCAAAACTTTTTCCTTGTAGTTTTTTATTGCTTGGAAACGTTTTTCTATAACGATTAATTTCACTCCAAATATTTTTTTTTGTCAATGCATCAGTTAATAAAGGAATCTATCCACTAATACATTGGTAAGGAAGATGTCTTATCTATTGAAATGTTGGAAAAAAATATTAATTTTTCTCTAAAACTTCATATTTTTATGTCCTTAATGCGGAAAATATTCAAACCTTTATGTCCTTAATGGGTTGAAACTTCGGAGATTTATGTCTTAATTTATCCAAAATATCAAAGCTTAAGTCTCAAATGGGCTGAAATTTTGGAGATTAATGCCCAAATTAGGACAAAAATTTGGATTGTTATGTTAAAAAAAACCAAAAGAAAGCGGCTCAAATCGGCCGAAATGCCGAAGAAATAAGGCTCAAATTGGTCGAAATTTTGGAGTTTAAGCCCTTTAAGGGCCAACATTTTGGATCTTAGGTCCTTTAAGGGATGGATTTTTAGATTTTAATCCCTGCAAAGGCTTACATTTCGAAGCTTAAGGCCTCTAAGGTTCACCATTTCAAAGGTTAATTCCTAAAAGGGCTGACATGTTGGAGCCTTATATTCTTATCTAGTTGACAATTTGAAGGATTAGGCCTCTAACTAGTTAAAACTACGAAAAGTGACCTCACAACTTTGGTCATAACTTTTGACTCTAAATTCCGTTTTGATTGTTCTCTATACCATTAGAAATTTATCAAATACATGTGAAACTTTTATCAAATATATTGTACAAATTTATCATGTATAAATGGTGAATTAACACTAATATACTAATTTTCGCTAGCCTTTTGTCTATTAGAAGCACTACTATTCTCTTCTTATTTTCCCTTTTTAGTCGAATAAATTGAATGGCTGAGAGGTAACTTTTAACTCTCTCTTTATCTTAATTCATATCCCTAGTGAGTCATTGATCTAAGTTTCCTATTACATCTGGCTCATTGGCTATTGCACCGTATTCATGATTTAGAGTGATAACCAACTAAATTTAAACCTAAATGTTTCACATATTATCCCACCATTTACCTAATATTCTAAACCTAAAAATTTACTACATGAACAATGTATTATACTTTTGACATTTCTATCAACATATAAACAACATGTTTACATTTCTAAGTAGATTAATTGCAATTTATAAAAAAATGAATTTGAGAAAAAAATATAACCATTCAACTGGCCTTTAACCCACACCTATATGAAATAAGACGGATGAGCAACAAAGCTGCATATTCCCTGCCATTGAGGTTGTAAATTGATCTTCCATTGTGCACATCAATTTGTTCTTGGTGTTAAGCTTGAAAATTGAATTTCAAGATGGAGATCTTTAATTGACATTTAAATGTTAGTGTGGTATTGGAATCTTAATGATTCCTTAGTAGCGATCCTATTGAGCTAATACACAAGGATTTCGGGGTGTATTGTTATATGAATAACTCCAGGAGGAAACCTATTCAAAGGTATTTGATAGCTAATTGACAATACAACTAGAAAAAATAATTCCCAACTTTGTGTATGAAAAGTTGGAATTACATCCAAGCAATGAAGTTTGTCATTATCTGTTGTTGCAAATGTTTATGTTGCCATATCACAAATGTTGCATGTTGACACAAATGAGTCTAAGTTGACATTTTGTATTGTCAACATTCCTTCAACATGGATTTAATGGAGAAATTGGAATTCAATTCAATAAATTGAATATTGTAGAGCAAATCAATTCTGATTGAATGTAATTTACCCTTGTTGTCATAATAATCAATTCTCACTAGTCTGCAATTGCTCATTGTGTGTTCAGGTATGTAATGAAAGTTGATTTACTTGTTTGTATCCTCTTTCCAAATTATTCTCTTCCTTTGAAAATATTCCTAAACAAGAGCATTGGTGTTCTTTTCTTTGACAATTGTTTATGGATTTCAGTGTACCATGAGGAAAATGATGGAAAGAGATAAAGTTGCAATTGAGTAAAACATTAGTTTAATGAGTAAATGTTCAATCTGTATATTCAAATTGTTTTGTTGGCTACTCATCGTTGCTTGGTCGTCTTCTTCATTCCCATCCTTTATGCATAATGCATATTGTGTGTCGATCTGTTTTGTATATTTGACAAGAGCACCAATTGTGCCAATTGCATAAGGAATTTCGCTTGTAAGCAGTTTATTTATGGTGATAGTGGGAACGGAGCTGCAATCTTTGTAAACGTGTGCTATTTTCTATATTGTGCTTGGATCGCTAATTAGCAATATACAGTTGCAGTCCCAAGATCATATATAGTTCTTGGGCAAATCCCAAACTCAGAGATACAAAGACTATTTCCTATTTTGGTATGAGATTATGTGGTATGTTCAATGTTACTATCAACTGTCCTTTTCAATCAGTCATGTTAACTCGCAATAAGTCTGTAGCATGTTCTTTGTCGATTGTTGTTTTGTATTTCATAATAACATTACCATGAAAGACATTACTTGTCTTGTTCTTTGTCGATTGTTGTTTCGTATTTCACAATAACATTACCATGAAAGACATTACATGTCTTTAGACTTTTGAGCTCTTGTATTGTAATTGGATTGCAATCATCATGGTTTTTCATGTTTATCAATTGTTAATGCAATTTAGATAACAATATTACGTTCAAAATAATTGTAGTAGTTTAAGAGCACCTTTTTTTCCCTCCAAATGTTGGTCTAATTGTTCATCTTGTTCATGTTGCAAACATGCTCTTTTCATTTTAAAATTAGTAAAGAGAGAGTAGATGTAAGACTACTGCATTGAGTACATATGCCAATTAGTTAATAGAAGATATGTGCAAATACAATATGAGATATGCTAACCTCTGTTTTTATAGTTTCTATCTATGTACAATTTGAATTTGGTGAAATCAAAATTGTAGTAATGCATACATGATGTCATGGTCAAACCAATATGCATCAGAAACATTGACTTCACATTGTGAAATAGGGTGGTTTGTCCAAATATGGTCTATTATTTTTGTTGCAGGGGAAATCTGGTTGTTATTTGGTGCAATTGTTGTGATTCCATGTATTGTGTCAGATATTTACATCTTGCATAATTTGATTGCATATCAATGTTGAAATCACCCGCTAGAATGATGATGGAACTCTTATATTGGTTCAGTTATTCTTTGCACTTGTTCAAATGCTGTTGCAGATATGTTCATTAGACAAATTAATTGTTTGAAATTCAGGTCTACAAGACTTAGCTCAACTTTGCCATTGTTATAGTTTCTAGTTGCCTTGATTTGTATATCATCTCTTACACAAGTGAGTAGTCCATAATTCAAATATGATACAATGAAGTAATTAATCCATAATTCAAATATGATATAATGGTATTGAATAAATATATTATTTTAATAACTTAGTAATTATATAGTTGTTATTTTAGTAACTTAGTAAATATTTACAATGGCTCCGAGATGAGTCTTCAATCTCTTGAATACAATGATATGTGGCAATAACAACTTTTAAAAATGGATTTCCTTTCAACAACACATTTAAAGATACCAATGTTTCCATATTTGGCATCTCTTTTGACGAGAGGAGGTTTATTTAATGCTTAACGCTTGNTTTAAATTACAATCAAATTTTAATCCAAAATCTTGTCAAAATCGAAACGGATTTGATTTTGATTCACTGATTAACGTACACCTTGCGCTAACAATAAAATAAGTATTATACCATGTTATTTTCTTAGTTTTATCGCTTTCATTTCATTCATTGGGTTTTAAGTAATAATAGAGATTAAATCCTTAAAAGTGCAATTTTTTTCATTATAAAAAACGTTTACGTGGATTTGACTCCCCTAGACTCAAGATTGGATCTATAGATCTATACTAATTATAGAAATCCCCAAAATTTCCATAGTCACATCTCTATATTTATATAAATAATAACCGTGAAATATTGAAAGAAATGGTCCCAGTACCTTCCTTGTGTATAATTCTCACCAAATCTGGCATTCGATCCCAAGCAGGCCCTCCAATGTGGCATTCTTCTGCTTTCATCACCAATATCACACACTTAGGCTCTCTTTGAACGCTCCTCAGCTTTGAAGAATCACTTAGAACGCTCCTCAGCGTCGAAGGGTCACTTGATTCTGATGTATCTCAACCTCTTAATACGTTTTTGATTGCATTATCATCGAAATCGTGGGAGATTGACAAACATGGACCGTCGATAACTTTCATCAAATATTTTGGGTATAATTTCTTTAGCATGTTCTTCACTCTAAGTACTCTCTGCTCACTATTCCTAGTTTTGGTATTAGACCTCGTCTCTGCTCGCATTATCAATGGACCTTCCTCCTTGCAAATAATCTTATCATAGTATTCACAAAGGAACTCTGGCCATGGTTCTGAAATCCAAGAACTATAACTGTGACAAGCTGTTGGGAGGTCCCCAAAAGTCTTGCAGCTGCATCACCTATTTGCTTATATTGTTCTTCTAAAATGTGATCCCTCGACACCTTATTGTAGGTGAAATAAGCAGCGGTTGTTGTTCCTAACAACGAGATTATCAGATTCATTTTCTTGATCTCAATCTCCTTTCGCGGTCCAACCAATTGAGATTCAGGCTTCAGAAAATTATAACTGCTTGAAACTAACTTGAGAAAATTGCGGATTGGCTATTTGATTGGAAATCTCGCCAGCGGAAGGAAATTCACGGATCATGAGGCATTATTGAAGAGGTACATTGATTCTTTTTTTTAAAAACTTATACCTAGTACGAATAGATTCCATGTCACATGCCCCAATTTTGCAATTTTTATTTTATTTTATATTATTTGATATTATTTGAGGACAATATGTTAAATTTTACTAGCTAAGTTGTAATTGATGACTCAGCAGAGTCAATGATATTTAATGTAATTCTGAATATTTTATTTATAAATAAATAAATGAGGAGACAACAACTTAGGAGAGCTGTTAAAAGAGTGTTTACTGGTCAAATTGGTGGAGGAGACTGGGTGGAGAGCAAACTGACATGTGGCAGCATCCTCAAACCACTTCCAACTATTGCAGGTGGCAACTTCTCTACATTTGGGGTAATGATTCCCTAAGAAAATGGAATCAAAGCAGGTGGCTCAATTAATGAATACTGACCCAAAAGACCTAGGCAATCTTTATAAAAATTCCCATTGAAAAGAGATGAGGCTGCGCATTCTAGAGAAGTGATGATTCAGGTTGAATGAAGGTACTTCAGAGAAATTCAATGGAAGGAAATCTGGAAGGTGTTTGAGGGGATATCTGCTAATTGATCTAGTTGCAAATTCTAAGCTAAAGATCATATTGCTGAGAGCAGAGTGTTTTACTGAGATATTGGACTAGTCTACTGTTTGCATTCTTCACCAGTTCTCAGCCAAGAAGACCAGGAATAGGCTCGAGGGTCCTAAGGAAGCGTTGCTTGAGCGCTTTCTAGGAGATTGGTAGGGAGGAACGACCTCCTAACGCTGTTGTCGTCTGTCCTAAACAGGTTCTACATTATTTTGTTTACTGTGTTAGATAAATAAATTTGAGTTTGACTGATATATGAACGTTAAATATTCAGTTTGTAAATTGTTAGAATTTAGTAGTCTTTTAGATTTCTAAAGAAATGAATTTGATTAAAGAAATGAATTTGATTTAGAAAGGTAATGCGTTAGAATGGAAATAATTTCTAGACTGTGTTTTTTCACACCTGGAAAAACCAAGCTGTACTCCAGCACAGTTAGAATATATTAAGTAGATGAAAGAAAATGATAAGAGACTGAATATAATAGGTATGGTTCTGCATTCCGTAGATAGCAAAGTAATTTAATTCAGTGTGTAAATTATTATTAAAAAGAATAGTGTTCTGGTTATTTATGTTTACTATTTTTATGAGCATATCTATGTAAAAATGTTAGAAAAGAAACAATAGTGCTAAAATAGCATTATAGTAAAGAAATATACTGATACAATAAAAATTATAGGAGATACAATTAAGTATCCAAACAAGGTATTAACCACACTTATATATTTTATCTTAAACTATTATTTAATATATACTAGAATAGGATTATGTTACAAATACTATTAATAAAGAAACAATCAAAGTTACAGAGTTAATGTTACAATCCTTACATAACTCTGAATCTTTACTAATTAACAGAGCAGTGAACAAATGAAAATTTAAAAGTAAATAGTAAATAGAATAAAGCTAAGAATTTACCTATTAAAAGAATAATTATTTTCCAAACAAGCTCTAAATCTGTGTAAGTTTAATGGGTCTAAACCCTAGTTCTTCTTTATTTCTTTTTTATAAAAGTATTCTTTAAAACAGAATAAACAAATTAAAACTAGAAGACTATAAGTATACACTAGACTGGGTACAAACTTATATAAAAAACTCACAGTATTTTTATTAAGCTTTTTACTTAAAAGAAAAGAAATTATTTTATCAGGACAAATAATTTCAATACTATTGTAACAACGAGAAAGAAGTAAACAGAAACCAACACATAATTAATAAATTTAAGAATATATTTATATAAGGGTTCTTTTACAGTAAACCCTAATATTCTATCCTAATTGATAAGTAGAAATATATAAAATTTACCTTACGACTGAGCTTACAGTCTTCACATTAACTTTATTTATTTACAAGAAAAACATTAAACAAGTAATTACCATTACTAACAGTCGAAGAAGGAAAGACTCAAAATACACAGAACAATAATTTATAGGTTTATAAACTATTGCATAAGCGAGACAGAGCTCGAAGTTAAAAATATATTTAAAACCAAATGTATTACTTTGTCGGGTTGAAGGGCTTAAGACATAATCAAATTAATTCACCAGCTCAAGGCCGGTTTTACCCAGCATCGTGGCGAGGGTTTGAAAACCAAACTAACAATCAACTTATTAAAACTTCTTTTACTGTAAATATCCTTTATAAGACAATGTATATTTTATCAGGGTATTCGAAACAGAGAACCATTAAAACCATGAAGACAGGAGAACCTCCACATATTAAGAACATAGTATGTCATAACTTAGCCATAAGGCTGTAAACCTGTTAATAAGTCAAGAAAAGTGAAATACAAAGTCATGGCATCGAAGCCAGCGCTACCCTGCTACAGGAAAGGGTTTTAATAACCAAAAATTAAATAACAACTGAGCTAAGCATTTAAACACCGAAGGAACCAAAGTCGTATTTCTTCTCCAACTGAAACCCTTTTGCCACATTTTAACCAGGGCTTACCCATAGGTCTTGTTGTCAATCCAAACATGGAGAGGGTTCTTCCAAGCGTAAGGGCGAACTGTAACCTGCAAGTGAAGGCCAAAAACCTTGATTAGAAACTGAGTATTTTGACACTGTAACTGAAAGTTTATAACTTTAATATGATAAAATATTTACTTGAAGGCGAAAGAATCCGGAGCAGAGGAGGAATCGGTCCAGCACTACGAACAACAACTGGAAGAACAAACCCTCGTGCTCACCTGAGACATAGGCAACGGGGTTCACAATACATACTACACCAACGTTGGGGCAGGATTAAAGCTTTGGAAATGGCCACGCATGGATACCAATACTAAAAACTACTGACAAAGTAAACTACCCTCACAGCAACGCAATGCATGCAAAGAGAAATCAAATGCGAGTTGTGTATCTCTCAAACCCTCACACTAGAGTGGCAACACTTCTTCACACACATGATGGAGATGGAAACGAGAACAAGCGAGCTCTCATGGCTGCTTTAAAACCAGGCAGTGCCAAGACCAAACCCTCGACGAAGAATGAGAAGTTAGGGTTGCACTGTGAGCTTTTAAATCATGCATTGCACGGTGGTGGATGTTCCACGTGCCCACCAAAATATTCATGTTCACAGTGGGTCGATTGGTATAGTTTCCACTGCAATGTCGGGAACCCAAATTATTGTCAATAATTTAAATAATGACTACAATGATAATGTATTTTACAAAGTAAAAAACATATCAATTCAATGATAAACCATAAAGTCAAGCTATGTTAAAGAACGAGATTTATATTGTATCGTTAAACCTTATATTATATAAACCTTGGAATCTTCGTTGGTAAGATAACTATGGAAAGATCAATAGTAGGATAATTGCCCTTGATCTTAAGTTAATAGTATATTAATAATCTTTTTTTTTATAAACATTATAATGCAAGATTATGATGTTAGAATTAGTGTTATGCAAACATTAGTGGATAAGAAACTAGTTTATAAATCATTACTGTGTAAGTGAAAGTAAATAGTATTTACACCCTAGAATAACTCTTACTTTGTATGTAATCTATAGTACCATAGAGTAAGATAAACTTCTTGGAAGTTTGTAATCATTTGGTCTCCATAAGGAACCAAAGCTCTAAATAAATCAAACTAAGGCTAGATTAGACCTAGTAGTAAAAGATAGTAAAACTATCCAGAAATAAATATAGCATCACTTTTTATTATAAATAAATAATATGATAATGTAATTTCGTCACATTACTTATGTCATGAAGAAACTTGGAAGATAGAAATCACAACTTGACGACAATTGTGCAAATGATCATTTATAAATATAATACAATAATAAGCTGATAAATTTCCTCTGCTAAAGCTTAATTAAAGGTAAAGCTAAGAGTTCTATGTAAGCTTGTTTCTTGAAAGGCCTTAGGTTTATTTCCATACTTATACGTAGAGTTGTCAATTTTAGAAATAGCAACAACAATAAACTCCTGTTTCAGTAAAAAGTGTTGTTATACTAAATCATGAGCTCTATGTAGAACTTGTAAATAACGTAGCTTATAGGTGGAAATAAGATTGATCTAAAGTAGAAGTCATACTGATGTTATTGATCATTACAACATATATTTAAAATACTGTCATAGTTGCAAAACAAGTAAAGAAAAGTTACTTTACCTCGCAGTACCCTTGAATTCTATTAAGCACAATTTTACTCTAGCAGTATATATATCCTAAAGAAGTATATATGGATTAACGCTTTAATAAACTCCTACTGGTTCAAAATTTACATGTTGAACTTGTAAGATCCAGAAATCCAGCTGAGTTAGCAATTGCTAAGTAAGCCCTAGTTAGAACATAACTTCTCTCCTACTTGACAAAATCAAATAATCAGTACAACTAGAAACAACTGAATGCAGGTTATTTACATCACATATCAAAATTAAAATAGTGTTAATTTATATGTGTTTAAGTTAATCATTAATTTTGTTAACTGTTTCATTTTTCCGTTAACCGCTAGCAATTAACAAACTGCGACTATAGACAATTTATGTTACATCAAAATTTTTAATTTTTGTGAAAATTTGGGATACTGACATTCCAATATTCCAAAGTAAAACCTATTTATGACAGATATGACCAGAGATTTTTAATCCCATTACTTCTGTATGAAATATGCATATTGGACATCAGGGATAGCTTGCGATCACTGCTTCGTGACGCTAAAACATCGTTAAGAATTTTCCTGCTTCTTGTCGAATGTAGATGTGGTTCCTGCTTCCTGTCGAATGTGGATGTGATATTTTGAGTGGAAGCAAAAATTGGAATCTGCTTTGATTAGGGTAGGTTTGAAGTCACAAAAGACGTGGAATTTAAGAAATGGATCTTTGAGTTCCATTGTTTTTTACTTTTTCATAAAACCAATAAAATAAAAGTTTTACTTGCATGAATAAAAAAATTACATAAATCATTACTTAGCGAAACGGAAAGTCATTCATTCTACGTTTGACTTGCCTTCTTTTTATTCTAAAATTATTTTAAACTTTACCTAAATCATTAGGTAACGAAACATAAAGGCATTCATTCTATGCTTTAAACTTGTATGTTTTATTCTGACCACCCGCATGAGGAAAATAAAACACTACCAACACCTAGATTCCATGCACCATATTAGTCACCTCTACTCCCTAGGTGCCATCTTCAATCTTTGTTCAAGAAACACGACCAGTTTGGAGCCGGATTCATCTTTTGATGCCATACAACGTTATTAAACATGCTATTATGCACGTTGCAGACTCACTCGATGCGGAACAAGCCGTGTTTCCAACACTGCTGTGACATGCTATTATTCACGTTGCAGACTCATTTGGCAAAGAACAAGGTGTGTTTCCATCACTGCTATGACAATGGTACTAAATTGGCTCTACGTTTGGGAGCAGGTGTAGTTATAAGATAGGCACTTCGCAGCTTCCAAAAGGATTGACCATTCCAAATACTTGAAAAAGATTTAAATTCAAATTTGTAAAGACGCACAGGTATGGCTTTATATTGTGCATAAACAATTACACCCTTGATTAGTTAACTATAAAAATAGGTCTTTTGATTATATTTATGAACATCATATTAACTCGGAGACGTTCCTGATAGATATTATATGGAGAAAAATGCATGTTGTCCATGCTTTTCACTATATGGAATCCAAAAATAAGTTAATAGGACCTCAGCAAAGCATGCAACTCATGATTTTCAACAAGGACGGAACCACTCTGCTGGAAGGGTTAAGAATCTAAACAATGTCTCGACGATCAAAGAAGTGTTTGATAACTTAAACTCAACAATAATAAAAGAACTCAACAAGGCTTTATGTGAAGATGGTAAGTTGAAAGCTCTAATCTAAGTTTGTTATCTATCCTAACGGTCATACCGTTAGAGGTCAGTTATACATTATGTACCGTATATGTACTATTGTGTACTATTGATTAATGGAGCAAATTTATGAGCCTTTTCTGTCAGTTATATTTTCATTCTTGTTTACTCTCTATTTTCTTGATTATTTAACAGTGGTATCAGAGCATGAATGATCGAAAGGGCAGTGATGTGAGTTACAGATGAAGATGTTGCTGCTTTGTGAATATATGGAGCAGTGTTGAATATCCAAGATCATGGAATGAAATCACCGTCAAGTTAAAGAGATACCAAGACCACTGCTGCCAAAATAAAATAAAATAAGGGAGCAATTCATATCAATCTGCTTCAGTACATATCCACGTGAAGAAAGAAAAATCAAGTTCCTTATGCGAAGGAAAGTCAGGAAATGCGAGCCACGAATTGGAAGAAAAATATGAGCCACGTTTACACAATGCAAATCTTGTTTGCAATTTGAAAATAACACAACACATGTTTCAGATTGGTGTGATGGAAATTGCGAATCCTTTGGAAAGGGAAGCTACTAAAGAGAATACCACCACGAGAATCGGATCGGGAGAAGATGGTCAAACCGTAAGTTGTATTGAAAGATTGTTTCTCACAGGGGATAAAAGAAAGTCGGAAACAAGAGAAAATTTGAACGAACTTGCATCTTCTCACCTTATCCCTGACAGGGGGGAATACATATCTACACTTTGATGTCAGGTTCCAAGTTTTAAAGTGATGGAGCCTGTGAACAAACAAATGGGAAATAACTATTGAAGACAAAGTGTTATTTCTAAATTTTGAAGACAGAGTGAAAGTTAAAAGTTTCTAGAACCATCATTTAAGTAGAACACACATGAGAGTCTACTTTTCATGGATTTTGATACAATTTTTGTGATCAACAGAAGTCATTCGAGCTTCTAATTGATATGGTTAATGGTAATCATAAAACCACCTCTTGGTTAGTGGTGATCCCAAATCCACCTCTTGATATCTTTAATAGTTTTATGGTCAACTTAAAACCATTAGTTTTTGGTCAACTTGAAACCATACAACTTACTAGAAGTCTGACTACTTCTGCTAGATTTTGTGTCAGAGAGATTTCTAGCCATTAGTCGCTGACCTTCTTGAGTTTTACTCTCTGAATTTGCTTGACACATTTGATTGTCAAGTTGAGTTTTACTCTCTGAACTTGCTTGACACATTTGATTGTCAAGTAGGCGGTTTTTCAAGCAATACCGAACTTAAGATTAAGGGGGATGTTGAAAGCTCTAATCTAAGTTCGTTATCTATCCTAACGGTCATACCATTAGATGTCAGTTCTACATTATGTACTATATATGTACCATTGTGTACTATTGATTAATGGAGCAAATTTGTGAGCCTTTTCTGTCAGTTATATTTTCATTCTTGTTTGCTCTCTAATTTCTTGATGATTTAACAGGTAAGGTTCTTTTTACTCCAACCTGTTGTGATTCACGGTTATCACTTTCCTTTGGTTTTTCAACGTGTAATATTGAAGGTTTGGGTTAGCTAAAGAACTCGTTTTGATGTTGGTTGATATATTTAATAACGATATTTAGATTCCTTTTATGTTGGTAATTGGGTTGGACTACGACTTTTCACACTTCACCATTTCTCTCATATTTTGTTTGGATTTTTGGACAAGAACCAACGCTACGAAAGGGCAGTTCTTAATGCTCACAAACCTGCATGAAATAAAATAAAATTATATCCTTGAAATCTACACAGTTATCACTTTTTAGGAACATCATGCTTAAAAGTAAAATAAAGCTATTCCAAATGTGCATTTTATTATATGAAAATCGTTGTTTAGGAAGTAATTTTCCAACTATCTCTGTGGTTTGACTTGTACTATTGTTACTCGGCCTTCAAAAAATATACCAATACTCATCTATGTTTTTATACACACATCTTGAGAATGGCGACAAAACTAAGATCGTTGATACCCCAGAAAAATCTTAAAATTAAAATCTAACAATCAAAATGAAGAAAAATCTTAAAATTAAAATCTAACAATCAAAATGAACAATTGACATAGCACTCCTCTTCTGAATTTACATTTTGCAAAAAATCAAGCACGACAGTTGCTGTTAAATGTGAACCAAATTAAAAATCCAGGTTGAGGAGGGGATTTACAAAAGAAAAGAGATAGGGTTTTCATTACTAAACATTTATTCACAACAAACTAGTAACAAGGTCACCCCAAAAGCTTAGGGACTGTTTAGCCTAACCTAGATCGACAAATTTATAGTTCATTCCAGAAATAAAAAGAGAGAAATTCATGACTAGTAATAGAAATCAATAGAATGACTGGAAAAATAAATCAATGGATAGTTAAATGAAATTAAATTCAAATAAAAACCCATCAATGGTGAAAACTACCTTTGATATTTGGATGATTCCGTGTTTCAGAATGCTGAAGGAAACCATGTCTTGTAAAGGAGGTTTTGCAGTTGAAGGAGTGGCTGCAGCAAGGCAAATGCTAAACTAGACCAGTCTAAATCTAGTTCGAGTAGTCTACTTTATAACCATGGAGCCATGGAGTGATGGTGGAAACAAGAAGGGCATGCCATGCCATGCCATGCATGGAGTGATGGTGGAAACAAGAAGGGCATGCCATGCCATGCCATGCATGGAGTGATAGTGGCAACAAGAACGACATGCATGGCGTGATTGTGGCAACAAAAAGGGCATGCATGGCGTGATCGTGGCAACAAGAAGGGGATGATGGGAACATTGTTTGCAGAGCCACTGCCCAGGATGACTGCACAGTCAAGGATGTGAGTAGTCGAGGATGTCAGCAGTCAGAGAATGTCAGTTGTAGGAAATAAAAAGTTGTTCAACCCATAAGAGGTTTTGGCATTAAAACCTTATACAAAGTTGAAAAAACTACACCATAAAAAACTGAAAATTTGAGTGCACTTTTTACTAACCCTGTCGATTACATAATTTCCTGCTTGCACAGAATAATAATAAGATAAAAATGCAATAAGTGATTTATTTCAAGAAATCTTTGGAATGTATCTCTTAGTCCATTAAAAACTTCATATTCCTTGTTTAGTCTCTGTTAAAGGGTTTGTCTTTTGCAAATTAATCTAGGTCTTGTTGTTTTTTCTGTCTTTTGCAAATTAATCTAGGCCATGTTGTTTTTTCTACCCGATTTCAAATGAGAATGAAATAAATGTAACTTGCCAAATTTAAAGGAAACTCTCTAAACTTCTAGCACATAATCGCTAACCTCTAACTAACTCTCATATATGACACTTTATTTCATATATGTATGTAAGGGTTAGGTCCCTCATGTTTTAAGGATCATAGTTAATCTCATGTTTGAGGGATTATATTCCAAGAAAAAAAAATCTTGTTTATGGATAATTTTTCTTTTGTAAACTAGGTAAGACTATATTACTTCACATAAAATTATATATGGCAAAAGATGATTGGTCTTTTACTTGGGAAACCAAATCAAGAAGGAAAAAGTATATCAATGTCATTGTTTAGTTTTTAGTCTTAAAATCTATATGAAGAACAACCATGTGCTAGTATAAAAACTATGATGTCTAACTCTTATTGTAGCCTTGATAATCATGTTCAACTTATATCCATTTTACTTGATCTATATACAAATTCAACATTTGCTTAATATTTTTTTAAAGTAGGAAAAATATATATAATTTATATAATCTTTGAAAATCAATATTAATTTAAATACAAATTCAATATAGCATATGTTTATAAAAAATAAATATTATAAATTATATAATATTAAAAAAAATATTAATTGAAATTTTTGAAATTTCATTGCACGGAAGAGGTGCATTCTACAACCGGTAGGGGAGAGATGTGTAACTCCTTATTAACAATAACTTGTCAACTTAAATTAAATTTAAATTATTTAGAATTACATATATATAAAACAACATAAATTAGATAAACTAAAAACATAAAAATTAGATTACACATTTCCACTTTAAAAAAAGATTTACACCTTGAGAGATTTGATGTTTTGGGTGCTTGGTATATCCATTTTTAGATGGACCTATACTAGTTATAATACAAAATATAAACTTTAAATATAATACAAAACTAATATAACCTATAGTTTATTTATTTCATATAGATTAACATAGATCCATTTTAAACATTAATTTGGACTCATTATTTTTACTAGGTTAACTTTCAATAAAACCATATTTAAAAATACTTTGAACTTATTTATAATCAATATAAAAAGAAATTTTTTCTAAATTTATTAATAAATCAACCCTGTTAAGAAATTTTTTCTAAATTCATTAATAAATCAGCCCTGTAAACTGTGGTAAAGAAAAACATGTTAGATTTTTTAATAAATCAGCCTGAACTGTGGCAAAAGAAAAAAATAATTTTTATATATGCAAATTGAAAGTTCAATTCAAAAATTTGGAAAAAATGTTTTAACATTATTTCACAAGATTTCTATGATCAAGCAACGAAGCAACGAAAGAACAAAACAGAAAAAAAACCTGCATACCTTTTTCAAAACAAGTCCTTCATGGTAGTGATTGCGCAACACATTAAACCGTTCAAAAAAAATCCCAAACTCACAAAGCCTGAATCTGCCACAATGTGTTGTGAATGATTTCTTCCAGAAAATATATGAAATACAAGGAGCAGAGGTTTGTGGTTGAACAAGCTGTTGACTATCATGAAAAATTATTTCTAGGTTGTCTTCCATTCCATAACTATCTCTCCACCATTTGATCTCTATGGAGGTGATCCACCCACAAACTATGTAAACCATGTGGATGTGCTAGTATACACTAAACACCAAAAGCTCTTACAATTGCAATTTTTTTTTAAAATTAAATTTCAAAATTAATTAAATTATATATCAAATTTACGTGTGAAATACATTTTTAACAAAATTATATAATTGAGTTATCATACTCATTTTTCATAGTAACTTAGGTTTGTGGTTGAACAAGCTGTTGACTATCATGAAAAATTATTTCTAAGTTGTCTTCCATTTCATAACTATCTCTCCACCATTTGATCTCTATGGAGGTGATCCACCCACAAACTATGTAAACTATGTGGATGTGCTAGTATACACTAAACACCAAAAGCTCTTACAATTGCAATTTTTAAAAAAAATTAAATTTCAAAATTAATTAAATTATATATCAAATTTATATGTGAAATACATTTTTAACAAAATTATATAATTGAATTATCATACACATTTTTCATAGTAACTTACCGAATAGAATTTTATCAAGACTCTAATTGGCCAAGTATAACCTCTCTGATCTATCTATATAACAGCCAAGTAATTTCACAAGACTTCGATGTTGAATTCTGGCCTCCAGCTTAACTTCATTTAGAAATTCCCTCTTTCCTTGCACAGATTTTAAGGATAATTTCTTCACTGCTATTTCGTTTACAGCTGAAGAAATTCCCTGGCAAGTTGAGACAAAAGTCTCTGACAATTTTGTGAGGCATTGGCTTAATTTGTTATTGAATAATTGTTTTTATTTTCATTGCGTCATCATAGTACACTAAATCAAACTGCTAAGGGTGTCGGCTACCATAATCTAGGACTTTCTAAGATACTATAATGTAAGTAATTTTAGAGTATGTTACCTTGTATACATCGCCAAAATTTTCTGTTGCAGTTACCAATGTTTCCATTGTAAACACTGTGAAAACATTCTACAAAGTAGGAATATATTGGTGATCTCTGATTTGTGAGTCTTCCGTCAAAGCATGCCCTACCAAAATGAAAAACCTATATCTATATCAGAAATGAAAAATGTACAGATCTCTAATAATAGAGCAGAGCAGATTGTTCTAGAAAGTCTAATGTAATGTATACTCTCTTTGTTCTTACTCAGGCCTATTCTCCAATGCTCTCCCTCTTGATTATAATAATCTATTTGGGCAATAGGTACGCGTCTGCATTTCTTGTGGATCTTGAATTTACTTTCTGCATTTTTTCCGTAGGATTGTAAACTGTATGTATTCCATGATTGCGTGACTTTGACTTTGCAGTTGCATGAAGTCCCTCGTTAACTTAGAAAGAAACCAAAATCATGTCAGATTTTAGTTGTAATACTCGATCTATAGTGCGTCAAATTACTAGTTTGGTGATATGTCTTTTTCCTGTGTCTCATCCTTGGACTACTTATGCTTCAAGTCTTCCCAAGTCTTTTAGTTTGTGCTGTCTTTCAAGTATTTTAGTTTGTGCTGTCTTTTTCTACTTTGTGCTATGTGTTTTTGGAAAATGTAAAAGTTCCTACATGGAATGGTTGGAAAATGTACATGGAATGGTTGGAAAATGTACATCCTTTGACCATAAGCTACATGGAATGGTTGGAAAATGTAAAAGTTCCTTATAATATTATAAGGACCTTCAAGCTATATGGAATGGTTATCATTTCAATTTCAAAGAAAAGTTGTATTATAATATTATTATATGATTTTCATATTCTCTTTTTAGCTTTCCTCTTCTATTCTATAAGCTTAAGCTTTTGACCATAAACTACATGAAATAGTTATCATTTAAAAGAAAATGTAAAAATTATATTATAATATCATCATTAAGTTATTATATAATTTTCATATTTTCTTTTTTGCTTTCTTCTTCTATTCTACAAGCTTAAGCTATATTGAAATGGTTATCATTTCAAAAAAAATTAAAAGTTGTATTATAATATTATTATCAAGTTATCATATGATTTTCATATTTTCTTTCTTGCTTCTATTTTACAAGCTTTTGACCATAAGCTATATGAAATGGTTAATCATTTCAAGGAAAATGTAAAAGTTGTATTATAATATTATCATTAAGTTAACATATAATTTTCATATTATCTTTCTTGCTTCCTTTTTTTTATTCTATAAACTTTTCACCGCAAGCTACATAAAATGGTTATCATTTTACATGAAAATTAGGCATCTCTAAAGACAAAAGCCGTTTGGCAATATCCACAATTGCTTTTTGATCACCGATCTCATCCCATAACACATTGGATTTCAAAATTAAAAACTCTCAATCCATATACTTTCCTCTTTTAACTCATTAAAATAATAATTGTTGCCAAAACATACCCCGATGCAAATGTTGGATAGTTGGAAATACATCCACAATTAGTATGTTATTCTTAGCACAACCATTTAATATAGTTAAATCCACTTTAACAACTATATTGAGTTTTTCAAAGAAACATCAACATGTACCATAACCTATTTAGCAAAGTCTTTTAAATTAGCTAAAATCAACAACTAATGCCAAACCAAAAAAATGTTATTCTCTTCGGTTAATATTTACTTTTTAAGATTATGCTTATAAGATTAACCTAGATGTTGTATGGAATCTTATTTATAAATCAATAAAAGCTCACTAAAGGATAATGAGAGGAAAAAATTGTGCAATCTATAATGTTACTAATTTTGATTCCTAGAATTTATGGACCTAGATTGTGTAAATTGCAAATGTGTGATTATATGATGTGTTATAGCATCTTTTTCCACTTTGTTCCCATAGAAGTTATGATGACCAATCTTACCTCTATTCCTCTTTTGCATACTCCCTTGATCCTTATACAATTGTACAACAACATCTATCCTTAGAAATACCTTTCAAAAAACTAGGTTTTCCAAGAGCTACATGACCTATGCATGGCTAGCCTGCGTCCATGTGGCTTTACAGTGTCCAACCCGCATACCTACCTGTGCAAGGGTAAAAAATAAAAAAGTAATGGTATTTTACAGGAAAACGGTGTTTTCTTTTGTTCCCTTACTTCCCATTCATGTAAATAACTATCTCTTAACCTCCCTAAATCCCCCCCAAGAAAGATAAAAGATGCATAGGAGAGGAAAAAGGGTGATTCAATCCAAGAGAGCACCCTTATGAGGTTGAAATTCAATCAGATTTGAAACCTTGTTTCCCTAGTTTGCAAAACCCTTATTCCCTTATATAAAACCTTCTTATCAATCACCATTGGAATACCTTATTACACCAAATAATTTTAGATATTCTTTTGGGTATATCTTTTAGATTGTATTTGGAATGGGTGTGTGAATGACTTGGGATAGATGGTCCCAGATTTCTAGTTTCAGAATAGTTTCGACAATATAAATCGGGTGAAGCATTCCAGCTATAAGTTGTTGCTTATTAATATAAAAGAATACTCTTTCTTGTCCAATTCAAGTTCTTATTTTCAATCTTTATGTTCTTTCAATTTGGATATTTAAATCAATAGTTAGTTTATAAATTATACATTGCAGCAATGAATATTTGCTTCTCTGATCTTTCTTTGTCTTAGGTTGAATCTTGACGAGTTGCAGAGAATATTAAAGCAATGCCAGTGTGGAAAATCTACATTAGATGTTGGAATCTATGTTGGTTATTCTCTAAACAATCATTCTTTATTTGAAATAAAGCCCACTTGAAAATTGTTATAAACTTATTTTTTTTATGCTTGATTGTTGAGGGTTTCTTTTTAGGGCATTCACTCTGTGGTGGTTACACCCAAAATCCACCAGGCAATTGTTTCTTGAAACATAACGGATGGTCAAGCCATGTGGGTTAAACTATAATGGCCTCATCTTGTAAAATGTGAAAATTCAATGTAAATATGCGAGTATGGATTACTAGTAAGGATCTCATATCTAGGGCTTGAATAGACAATGACTAGGAGTATATAATGTAAATGTGGGTATATGCACCATGGGATAGGATTGTGATTGTAAGCTTAAACTTTGTTAATATTTATGTTGAAATATAATATATAAAAAATACCCCATCTTGTTGACAACACATGGATGAGAGGGGACATGATTTAACTATAGAGGAAACGGGAATGGGGCTTAAGGGAAAGTAAAACATATACTATCAAGTGTTAGCCTTAGATTTTCATTTCCTTTTCCCTTGGTGTTATAGCTCGAATTAACACTTCTCTGTTCGTGATGGTATTTTAGAAAAAGGACACTTAAAGTGCCGTTGTGTGTTCACAAAAAAGTCATTTATGGATGGAAGAGCCTATGATTTGACCCTTATTGGTGGACCTAAACATTAGAAGTGAAACCCCAACTCTTTCCCATTCATTCTAAAGAATTCCAACCTCAAAAAGAGAAAATTTTCACCCTGCTAGTTCATTAGGAGAGAATTCTCCAATAATTCACATCCTGCTAGTTCATTAGGTGTGAATCACTTGCACTTTGTTGGTTCATTAGGAGCAAATGCATGAAAAACTGACAGTTCACATCTTTTACACTGACAAGAAGCGATTCATTCCCATGTCTCCTATGAATTAAGTGTGAATTCCCTAAAAAAATTATAAAAAATAAATAACAATTTGAAAATGAGGGAAGTTGGGAATTTACGCAAACCAACTTGGTCATTTGTAACTCCTCTAACCACTTGGTAACCATCATTAACTTCTTCCTTCAAGTATAAATAGGAAAGGGATGGACCAAGGGGGGAACCAACACCCAAGAGGGTAAAGCCATTCTAGAATAATCACTCATTGTCACACCCATTATTCCTTTCCATTAGCAACTCTTGTTGTTGAACCCAGTGTCCCTACATACTAAAACTACTTCCCTCAAGTAGTTTCTCCCTTTCTTGTGTTCAGTGGATTGGAGTGGAATTGTGGGAATGCATGGGAAAGAAATATCTAGACCATAGGTTCGATGAGGTGTCAAAGTAGAGAATAATTTTTCTATTGTTTCAATAGAGATTTGATATCAAGTATCCACTTTCATTGATCTTCAACCATATGAGCTGTGGTAAATATCCCGGAATAACAACAACTGGCTTGGAGTTGGTTCCGCAAAAATCATCAAACTCATCCATGTTTCAAAGATAAGTGCAAAATATGTTTATTATCCAATGTTTAATCATAAGTCACATGAATACTAATGAAATGCAAATGGAAACCACCTTAGGTATAAATCCTGCAAATACGCATAAAAATGGATTAATAAGCCTTAATACAAGGTCATGGGAATGCAAGAAGGGATTAAAAGTAGGGAAAATATAGTGTAAAATAGGGACATTTCCATGGCCCAACAATAGATCTATGTTCTTTTCATCTTTTATTTCATTGATATTCTTTATTATTATTAAATACATTTGAGGAAGGTTGTTCTATATGTTTTGCAGGTTGAAGCTTGGGCAATTTGGAGCAAATATGGAGCATAGCAAGGAGTGGCTTTAATCAACCATAATAAACAATGTACACAAGCTTTCTTATTTTTGGAGGATCCTAAGTCAACTAGCTGACTAGGTCCTCTAGTCGACTAATTGTAAAATATAGCAATAGATTATGTCGACCTCACACGTCATGTCGGTTAGTTGAACTGATAGGTAGTTATGTAACCACTTGTAAACCATATAAATAGGCTGGATAGTCGAGTAAAGAATCAGTTCGATTTGATGTACTGAACCCTTTATGTGTTCTTGAGTAATATAATACTTGTTGTTCTATCTGTCATTCCTTGTCTCTTGTCTATATCATTACTTGTATAAATATGTACTATATATCATTGGTAACTATGCAATATGTTTGATTACAACATTGGTTTTGTTGCCGGTGGTACATGTATAAGATGAAAATGAGTATAACCCAATGATATCATAGCAAGAAATTAAGGAGTGGTGGGAGTGCAAAATAGCAAATTACCTACAAAATTACGCTAGAAGAAACAAGTTGACTATTGCTCAAGCAAAGGAGAAATTTTTCTTTGAAACACGTGAAAAATTTATTGAATCTATCCCGTATGCACTGAAGAAAATCCTAGATGAAAAATCTGATAGATGAAAACGAATGCCAACTATGCTAGAAATTGACTAGAGGAGTCTGTACAAATATGTCGGAGTGGTTCGAAAGAATTGATGAGGAATTCTGTGAAGAAAGATCTATCGAGGAACAATTTTCTATTGATAACATCAAGAAGAGATTCTACAAGGATATCATTGAACAATTCCTCTGTTCACTACTGAAAATTTTGTTTAGATTTCTAATCGACAAAGGAGCAGGACATGTTGTCAAACCTCGACCACTCCTGTTAACGTCACCTAGAAACATGAACTGGGAAGCAAAAAAAAAAGAGTGGGAAAAGTTAGTACAAGAGAGAGAGTGGGAGTACTTCCTCAGTAAATGAATAGTTGCACCCTAGCTTACTAAAAATATTTCGGGTTGGAAATGGGGGGGTAGCTGATCACGTTTTGATAAAGTAGAGAAATAATCGTCGACAAATGAAGAACATGACATGGCCAACAATGGAAAATAAAAAAAGGAAAAAAATATAACAATGACACACAAAATCATTCAGATATTCAGAATATCGAGCGAGAAAAGAGAAGGAAGCGACGTGAAGAAATAAGAGAGCAGGCTTCTACACTCTAGAAAGAAAGAAAGATGGGTATAGTGATAGAAACATAAAAACAAATATGCCAGAATCAATTAATGATCGAAAATAAAATGGCGTTGATGAAGATCTGTCATCTATGGAAGAAGACTTGTGGATAGAGAAGGGTAGATCTCCCCAAGTAAATATACTTGAAATTATAATCCCACATTTTCCAGTACATCTTAATCAGAGTGCCCAAGTGCAATACATTGTTCAAGAAGATTTAGGACTCCATGCTGACCAAGCATGTATATGGAGCCGACATAATGATGAAGGAAATGAAGTCAACTGACTTTTAATTCATCGACCACAGGAAGGGAATTGGGTCACCTTTCAACCTTATTTATCCAATCATAGTTTTCATCTAATTTATTCAGAACATGGAGGAGTGGCCCCCAACCAATTCCAACATCATACAATTCACCAGATCAGTCGATATCACTGGTAAGAGGAGTAGCCCCATTTGAACAAATTTTTACTTGGGTATCAAGAGAAGCAGTCAACATAAACTGAATTTTGACAGTCAACAGAGAAATGACTGATACATAAAATAATATCGACGGAAGCAAAGAGTTTACGTTAATTCCTATGAATACACACACATAAGTAGCATCAATTGGAAATAACTATGAAATAAGTTTAGTTACAGGAAGTGACCCACCATCACCACCACCAACAGGAGAAGCTGAAGTCACTGCAGAAATGGCGCACATAACCTCATATATTCCTCTCTATGAGGGAGACAAAAACCCAAAATGACATTGGTTCATCTACGAGTCGATATGGGAGGCCAATGCCATCACCAGTGAGGATCATCAAATGGCACAATTTGCTGATGCTCTTCGAAAAAGAGCACTCGCGTGGTACATGACCTATATAGAAAAAAAACCAAATGCAACAACAGGTCATATCAAACAACAATTCATGTCCTTCTTCAAAACACATGATGTAAAGAATCTCAACGTCAAAAAGTTGAAAGCCACTACTCAAAAGCCGACAGAAACAATATGAGAATATGACAAAAGATTCAAAGACTTGCCGATCCAACTAGAATATAAAATTGATGAAAAATGATTAATTCAATGGTTCGTGGCCAGATTATTACAAAAGATACGAATGCACATAAGGTTAGATAATTTCAATACATATGAAGATGCATCAACTAAAGCGTTACAAATTGAAATGGATGAGGACTTCCCTGCAAATCCTGTCAATCGATGTATTGAATAACAAATTGAAAGTATGCAGAAATTCATACGGAAAATGAGCTTCCGAGGAAATGAACTATGGTGTACCAAATGCTCGATGACCGGTCATACAAAAGACTATTGTCGACAAGACATCTAGTTTGTTCAAACAAAAATGTTTGTGCGACATCTGCTAAGAACACAATTTACACACAATAAAATACTGCACATACAACGTAAAGAATGAGAAAGCTCGATGGTGTGCAATATGTGAAGTTAAAACTCATTCCACAGCAGAGTGTTAGCTAAATTTAAAAAATAGACATAATTACCAAGCAGTATATCAAACCAATGTTGTCAATCAAAGAAATAACATTGATAAGAATGAACGAAATGGTAATAACGACTGAAATGACAGGAATAACAATGATCAAAGGTATGATGGCCGAAGATACGAACGCCATAATGAATACTACAATCGATGAGGAGGATTTCAAGGGCACGATCGACATTTTGGAAATCGAGAGAACTGACCACGTCGACCCATTCAGTGCTACACATGTCTTAATGAAGGGCATCGACATACATAATGTCCATATAGATATTGAACCAATCTAAAATTCTGTACAAGTTGCGGAGTAGGGGATCACTCCTTGGAGGATTTCCCTACCATGCTTGAGAAGACCAATAATAAAAATAATGTTAACGTCTTGTCTAGTTTTCATAAATCTGATGTTATTCAAACTAAGAATTTGCAAATTGTAACCCAACAAGGAACGAACATTGGTATTGATAATCCACAAATAAGTTAAATAAAAATTAAATAAGACTATCCTAACCCTACTGAGAAAAAGAGACTATATAACAATGCATCCAAAATGTTTCAAGATCTGTCATCACAAGAAGAACATGACGACTCTCGACAAAAAACTACTAACGAATTAATCAAGTTGATAACTAAAGACAAATATGTTGCAAAGTTAATAGATTTACTGTATAATATTAAAAACAAGTCTGGTGAAGATAAACAAGCTAAAATTATATGTAGCCTAAACCAAAAAGACAAAAACGATGTTGAACCGCTAGTCGACCTAGAAATCAAAGGTTACCACGTCTGACAAGTTGTTATCAACTTTGGATTGTAGGTAAATATAATGAATAGGGACACATGGGAAGAACTTGGAAAACCACGATTACACGAATTAGTAATATACCTAAAGTTATTCGACCAAGGATTAATTGAACTAATCGGGTTATGGAAAAATGTTGACACGACCATCAAAGTTATATTGACTAAAGCCAACTTTGAAATCATAAATCCCAAGGAGGGATCCTGTTCCTTCCCTGCTCTAGTAGGTCAATCGCGTGGAAGGAAAATGAAATCATCAATATCACTTGACAAAGAAATATTTAAACTCAAAGGCAATGGGAAAAAAGTTATTGTACCAATCCATCCATCACAAGGAGAACCTTGGATAAAACAAATCGAAGATGATGTCGATATTTGAAAATTATATCAAATAAAGAATGATGAAGATTATACTGAATCTAATACATATGGAGAACTCCATATCCAAGATTTTGATTCAGTTGAATATAACTCAGACGCTGATATTTGTGATTGACAATTAGAAAACTACGAATTACAAGCATGAGAATGTTGGATGATCTAAGCCATTCCCAAAAAGAAATCACGACAGTTATTTTCTATCACTACAATCCCAAAAATATTTGAACAAAAAAATTAAAGAATATCCAACTCTAACACCAGGGAAAAATGAGTCATCAACTAGACCACTACTAAGATACAAAGAGAGAGAATCTCCATCATTTCATGTCAAAGAAGTATCCAAAATCATAGGTGAACAAGGCCAACTTCAGAGTTCGACCGAGACATTTAGAGGTGAGGTTGCATGATGGTGGGACACACATCAATCGAGATTACAAAATTGGACAACAACATCGAGATAATTTATCGAAAGGTTCAGAGGAAAGAAAATAATAACACGAGCAAACATTCCAATATTCACACAAGGACAAGACCCTCAGAAACATATTGACATATGTGAAAAAGAATGGAGAAGATTATGCTATAAAGATGAACGAGTCTGGCCTCACTTATTCCCAATGCAAGAAATTTGAACCAGCAAGTGAGTAATTCAAACCGTAGGAGAATCTAGGAGCATTAGTGAGGTTCACAAATCAAATTTGGGTGCAAGATTCAACAAAAGCCATCAAATTACAGATAAATTACACACAATGATAGATGGAAACAAGATAATATTGGTCTATCTAACCATGAAATTATTATTAACAGGTTTATAAATACATCATAATAGTTTTGAATGGATTTGGAAGCCAATTGTGAGCAAATAAGCCAAAATTGCCAAAATGGCATCAAACCCCACTAGGTGGGCCAATCTTGTCCCAAATATCTCCAAATGGCCACGAATTGCTGAAGTGGCATGGACGATATGTTGTGGTTAAATGATTACACCTTGGACAATGTGGGTGTGGAAAACTGGGTGGTTTAGAGTCTCAATGCAACATTAATTGCACCAAATCAAGCCAAATTTGGGAAAAATCCCACTCTAGTGCTCCAAGTCAACTTTCCTGTCCACATTCAATGAATGGGAATGCACCAGCAATGATGGATGTGCATATGTGGCTGGTTGACTAATATGGAGTACCCATGTGGGTCATAGATCCTTAGTTTGACATGGCATATGTCCACCTAAGCACCCCTAGTCCACCTCATATTGTATTAAAGCTTAAAAAGCAATAAAATTGACTAATCAATGTAACTAAGGTACTAATGATGGATTAATGTTCTAAAACCATCCCTTAATCCAACAAATAATTATTCTCACAAAATTATGAAGGCCTTGGCAACAATGGCTCAAGTCACCTCAAATACATAATTCAGAAATTACAATTTTTATTTGTCCATGTGAATCGAGGAAAGAAGGAAAACCTCATGGGATAAAACCTTCCTTGAAGAATGGACACGGGGCTGGACCTAAAATAAATATTAGAAAACTACCATCCCTCACTCACCCTAAGAAAATATCTCATTTAAGTGAAGGTATTCTCAGTGAAAGCCTTGGTAAAAATGTTAGCAATTTGCTCGGTGGATGGGCAATACTGTAGTGAGATCACCCTGTCATGCACTAAGCCCCGAATGTAATGCATGCATATCTCTATGTGATTTTTCCTCTACCTCTGTATTGGATTAGTAGATATCTTGATGGCACTCTGATTATCCACCCAAATGTTGGTTGGAGAATCAATTGTGACACTAAACTCCTGAAGAATTCCCTACAACCAAACACACTGTGTTGCATCATTGACTGTTGCCCTGTATTCGGCCTCTGCTAATGAAAGTGAGATGGTGTGCTGTTTCTTACTTGAACAGCAAATGGGACCTTCAGAAAATGTGAAGACAAAACCTGATGTTGACTTCCTTTCAGTTGGATCACCGGGCCAATCTGAATTAGAAAATCCAGCTAGTTGTAGTGAGGAATTAGCTGTGTAGTGTACCCCCGAATTTCTTAGTTCCATGGACATACTGAATAATTCTGGAGCACATGTGGCTGGTGCATATGTCTTAATACAACACTCACAACATAAGACAAATCAGTTCTTGTATGAGTGAGGTAGAGCAAGCTGCCCACTAGTTTTCTGTAGAGTGTAATATCCACCATTGGGGAATTGCCAAATTCATGCATTTTAATACCAAAAAGAAAGGGAGACTTGGCTGCCTTACACTCAGACATATTAAAATTCTTTAGCAGGTCTAAAGCATAATGTGGCTGACTCAACATGATGCCCTTGCCATTTTTCTCAATTTCCAAGCCCAAAAATTGCCTTAGCAATCCTAGGTCTATCATAGCAAATTCACTATGAAAAGAGCTCTTAATTTGGCCAATTAAATTGGTGCAGCTACCTGTAATAAGAATATCATCAACATAAATAACAATTAACAGCAAATTAACATCATTTTTCTGCAAATACACATTAAGGTCTGATTTGCATCTTGTGAAGCCAATTGAAAGCAAGAAAGCATCCATTTTTGCATACCAAGCCCTGGGGGCTTGCTTGAGTCCATACGGTGATTTTTTCAGCTTACACTACCAATGAAGAATCCTCTTGGAAACCTTTAGGCTGCTACATGTAGATATCCTCCTGTAGCTCACCATGCAATAATGCACTCTTTACATCCATTTGGTGAACTTCCCAACACTTACTAGCTTCCAGGCCAAGAACTAATCTATTTGAGTCCATCTTTGCAACCGGTGCAAAGGTCTCTGTGTAATCAAATCCATGGAATTGAGAATATCCCTTAGCCACTAATATAGCCTTATTTTTTATATCAGAACCATCAGCAGCAATTTTGTTTTGGAAAACCCATTTGCATTGAACAACTTTCCTCTTGGGAGGAAGGGGAATCGATTCCTGTGTATTGTTCTCTTGGAGGGACTGAATCTCATCTTCCATTGCTGATTTCCATATTGTGTCTGTACAATATTTCTGATATGTTTGAGGATCAGAACTAATAAGCGTATAACAGTGCTCAGAAAGAGCACTATCACTTGCAAAAGAAGCCTTACTAGCTTGTGATCTAGTTTTCCTAGGCTCTTGGGGATTGCCTGCCAATTCCCTAGCTGCTTGCACAATTTTTTCAGCCCATTTGGGCCTAGATGGTGAGTCATATACAGAAATATAATCTTCAACAATATTTATATCAGAATTATCAGAAAAAACATAGCATGTATCATCACTTACATCTTCGAATGGTTGAGGAGAGGAGCAATCCCTCGGTGCAAGTTCGAAATCAAGAATTGGCTCTTCTTCAAATTTGACACTTCTTTCAACGAACTTTTTGCAAGTGGATGTGTCAAAGAGATTGTACCCTTTGGTGTCCTCACCATATCCAACCATGATACACTCCTTGCTTTTTGGTTGCAAGTATTTCCTCTTCTCTGAAGGGATTCTTGCCCATGCTTTTGTCTCGAATATCCTGAAATTTGAGACATTTGGTTTTTCACCAAACCATGACTCGTAAGGTGTCATTCATTTCATTGATTTGTGGAAGGCTCTGTATTGAATGTGAGTAGCACAACTGATGGCTTCATCCCATAGCTTTGGATTAAGTTCCCTCACTTCTATCATGCAAGTTGCCATCTGTTTGAGAGATCTATTTTTCCTCTCTGCCACACCATTTTGTTGTGGTGTGTAGGGAGTTGACTGTTGCATTTGGATACCACACTCCTCACAAAGTTGTTGTAGATTCTTGTTCACATATTCATTTCCATTATCATTCATAAGGAATTTGATCTTCTTCTCACTCTGATTCTCTACAAGTGCTTTCCAAACCTTGAGTTGCTCAAACACCTCAGATTTCAATTTCAGAAAATACACCCAGCAAAATCGAGAATAGTCATCAATGAATGTAAGCACATACCTAGATCCACCATATGAGGAAGTGGGTAGTGGACCAATCAAGTTATAATGCACCAACCCAAGTGGTTTTATTTCTCTCCTTTCCTTCCCCTTCGTGTAGCTATGCTCAGGATGCTTCCCAATCACACATCCAATACATGTTCTAGTAGATGGCTGAATTTGTGGAAGACCTTCCACCATTTCTTCTTTGTGCAATGTTTGGAGATATCTGTAGTTCATGTGGCCAAACCTCTCATGCCATAGTTTGGAAACCTCATTGGCATGTGAGTGAAGTGCTTGATCACTAGAAGTAGGAAGGAAATGAGATAATTTGTACATTCTCTCATGATGATCAACATACCCAACTGGAATAACTTGGTCTGTTGAGATTTTAGAAATCTCTACCATGTCAGGAGTGAAGATCACTCTCTTTGGCTCTCCTGTATGGGTCATCTGGTAGACTAACAACAATTTTTCTGCAAGGTCTGGTATATACAATACATCACTGAAAAACCCATGGTCTAAATCAATTCTCCCAATCCCCCTAGTTTGGAGTTTAGAATCATCTCCCATTCGAACTGTTGGGCCAACATTCGAAATCATGGAGGAGAAAAATTCTCTCCTGGATACCATATGCCTGGAAGCACCTGAATCAATGATAAAGGATGAAGAGTTAGAAGTACCGGCTACCAAATCATGACATTTCTCTGTGCCTTCACTTGAACTAGAGTTGCCATCCTTCTTCCTTGCATTGTTAGGGACCGGAATGTTGTTTTTCTCCGGCAGCTGTGCCATGGTGTCTATGGTTTTTTTCATGCATGAGCTCTTTGGATGCCATCCCTTGTGTAAGTGCGTGCATTTGACCTTCTCTTTTCCCTTCTTCTCCTTTTCTCTGGGTGGATTCGAAGCTCCCTCATTGGATTTGGGTTTCTCTGATTTCTTCTTGTCTGGCAACTTCGAATTATTGGACTTGGTCTTGCCATTTGCTGAATTCAAAACCCCCACTGCTAGTGATTGATATTTGGTCTTGATGGAACCCATTTGGACCAATTTGTCTTGCTATTGAGTGAGTGACTCCATGAAGTTTTCCATGCTTGGCATTTTCCAGTTTCGAAGGGTGAGTTTGCCTGAGTGAAATGTGCTCACAAAGATTGAGAACTTTGGCCCCAACTTTGAAAGTATAGACAAGATTAGTTGATATTACTTCTTCTCAATCCCACATTGTTTTAACTGCAATACAAGTGATTTTAACTTGGTGAAGAAGTCATGGATTGTATCATAGTGCGCTGGGCTCAAGCTTATCAGCTCATTCTCAAGCTGGTGACCATGTAGCTCATCACTTTTTCCAAATATAGACTCAAGATTCTCCCAAAGCTCCTTTGGTGATGTCAAACTGTCAAGGTGGAACAACAACTCTCTTGATATGCTCAAACACAAAAATTCATGTGCTTCATCCAATTTGTTGAAATGCTTGGCTTTCTCTACAACAGAATTTGGTTCCACTTCAATGCCCATGGTAACTCTAAAAAGCCCCTTGTCTCTTAATTGAATCACCATCTTTGCCTTCCATTCAAAGAAATTGAAAGGTGTTAGCAAGATGTTGGTAGCATCCATTATTGCTTGCGCTGATGGTGGTGAAATTGCTAACTGGTTTACACTCAACAATTTGATTTTATCTGGAATTCACTAACAAAGCAGCTCAAATCCACTAAGAATTTGGTCTGCAACTCAAAAATATCCAACCAGCTCTGATACCATGTGAGAAATTAGAACCATCAAGTGAGTAATTTGAACCATAGGAGAATTTGGGAGCATTAGTGAGGTTCACAAATCAAATTTGGGTGCAAGATTCAGCAAAAACCATCAATTACAAATAAATTACACACAATGATAGCTGGAAACAAGATAATTTTAGACTGTCTAACCATGAAATTGTTATTAACATGTTTATAAATACATCATAATAGTTTTGAATGGATTTGGAATCCAATTGTGAGAAAATAAGCCAAAATTGCCAAAATGGCATCAAACCCCCCTAGGTGGGCCAATCTCGTCCCAAATATCTCCAATTGGCCATGAATTTCTGAAGTGGCATGGATTATGTGTTGTGGGTCAATGATTACACCTTGGACAACATGGGTGTGAAAAAATGGGTGGTTTAGAGTCTCACTGCAACATTAATTGCACCAAATCAAGCCAAATTTAGGCAAAATCCCACTCTAGTGCTCCAAGTCAACTTGCCTGTTCATATTCAATGAATGGGAGTGCACCAGAAATGATGGATGTGCATATGTGGCTGGTTGAATAAGTTGGAGTACCCATGTGGGTCATGGAGCCTCAATTTGACATGGCATATGTCCACCTAAGCACCCCTAGTCCACCTCATAGTGTATTAAAGCTTAAAAAGAAATAAAATTGACTAATTAGTGTAACTAAGGTACTAATGATGGATTACTATTCTAACACCCAAACACACTAGACAATATACCAAATAAGTGGTACAAAATGGAAGAAGCAAGAGGAGAAACATTCACATTGAAAGAACTCAAAGAGAATTTCCTCAATGAATTCAAATTCTCTCCCCATGACGAATTATTGGTCAAAGCAAGTAAACAGATAAAAAGATTCCTACAACCGATCAAAAACAAAATAGAAATAGAGGATTTACTTAGGTGATAGAATGCTACATGTAACCATATTAGTTCAACTGAAACTTGACACTGAACAAGACTTCAGTTAGAAATAGAAAAAAAGGAGAAAAGATTCCAATGGAAATCAGAACACCTAGAGACTTCAAAACCAATTATAACAATCTTCAAAATTCAAACATCAGAGAAAGAGGACCCTAAAAGATTGACAGTGAAAGACTTCCCACCATAATTTTCACAGTTCAAAGAAGGTAGTCAACAAATCAATGAAAGTAAAGCACTAGATTGGATGGATGCCAAAGTTAACATGAAAGAAGTAGATATATCCAATGATGACAGAGCTAAAATCACAAAATAGGCGACAATTGGAATGAAGAACAAACAACATAAATAGTCAACTTATTAAAAGAATTTCAGGGTGTTTTTGCTCAAGATTACAAATACTTAAAAGGACTTGTTCAGGAAATGGGTGAAATGAAAATCGACATAAAACCTGAGGCAAAACCAATAAACAAAAGGTCATACAAACTCACACACAAATATATGGAAATAGTAAAGAAAGAAATTGACAACATGCTTGCAATTGGAATCGTTTACCCTATTGATCAGTCAGAATGGGAAAGCCCAATGGTGCTCCAACCAAAGAAACATGACCTGACACGACTAAGGATCTATGTCGAATTTCAGGAACTTAATAAAGCAACATTTACCAACCCATTTTCGACCCATTTTCCAGATGAAATTTGCAGTGAATTTGTCGGACACGCGTGTTATTCATTTACAGACGGATTTTCAGGATATAATAAAGTACCCATTGCTAAGGAAGACCAAAATAATACTACATTTGTATCCAGATTTTGATCATTTGCATACAAAGTCATGTCATCCGGATTGAAAAATTCCCCAGTTGTATTTTCTAGAATTGTCGTTAAAGCATTTCAGGAATATATCTACAAAACTATGACTGCATGTTTCGAATCCACTGTAAATGGCTTATACTTATGTTAGAAAGATGTTGACAACTCCAATTGTCCCTAATTATCAAGAAATGCATATTTGCAACCCCAATAGGAATCCTATTGGGACATGTAGTGTGCAAGGAAGGAATTAAAATAGACTATGCAAAATTTAAAATCATTCTCGACTTAAAACCACTCGGTGAATCCTAAACAAGTAAGAGTTTTACTTGGACATACATGATATCATAGAAAATTCAATCGGCACTACTTTGACATGACTTAATGCTTAGAAGAACTATTAAAATAAAATCAAGAATACCATTTGACCAAGGAATGTGTTGCATCATTCAACATCTTAAGGAAAAAATTAGTCGAAGCACCCATACTACGATTTCCAAATTGGTCAGTCAAATTCCATGTACATATTAACGCTTTTGGAATAACAATTGGTGCAATCCTAACTCAACATGGTGATGATGGAATGGACCATCCAAACGCATACAACAACAAAAAATTAAACAAAGTTAAGAGGAATTACTCGACAATTGAAAGAGAAGCACTTGGAATGGTATTCACACTACATAAATATAGACATTATTTATTAGCTGGGCCTGTTTATGTTTTACACAAACCAGCAAGCACTCAAATACTTGGACAATAAACTATTACATCACGAAATAATTTATCGATGATTGCTACTATTCCAAGAATTTGAGTTTGAAGTCGTAGTTTGACCAGGAAAAACAAATGTCGAACCCGACCACTTGTCGAGAATAGATACTAGTGAAGAACCGAATGGAATTGAAGATGACCTAGCAGATGCTCATTTATTTCGAATTAAAGTTGTATATTTTGACTTAGCAAAAATTGCTCAGTTTCTATAGGAAGGAAAAGCTCCAAACAGAATGAATGAAAATAAGAAGAACATCCTAGCCATGAAATCTACACCCTACACCATAGTAAATGGATTTCTCTACAAACTTGGTTTAGACTATGTCTTACGATGATGTGTTCTCGACCATGAAATACAAAGTATAGTCAATGAAGCACACTATGGTCCAGCCGAAGGACACTTTTATGCCAACACAACAACAATAAAAATCCAATAGTCGGGATTATGGTGGCCGACCATACACCGAGACTGTTGAGAATTTGTGAACAAGTGTGACCGATGCCAATGACTAGGTCAACCTATACCAAACATGTAAATGCCTTTAATATCCATAAATCCAAGCTTAACATTTGAAATATGGGTGATTGATTTCATAGGGTCGTTTCCAACACCAGGTAGACAGAATGGAGTGCGATATATTATCACAATGGTCGAATATGTTACCAAGTGGGAAGAGGAAGAACCTGTCGAAACTTGTTCAAGTGAGATAGCTGCTAACTTTATATATGAGAACATCGTCACAAGATTTGGTTGTCCACTGACCTTGATCAATGATCAGGGGTCACATTTTGTAAACAAAATGATCACCACTTTGACAAAAGAATCCATGATTAAGCATTGAAAAAACACAGCGTACTATCCTCAATCTAATGGTGTAATTGAATCTTTCAACAAAACAATAACCAGAGGCTTAACACAAATATGTAATTCCGACAAATATGATTGGGACGACAAGATACCTACCGTATTATGGGCATACATAACAATATACAAACGTTTGACATGTCAAACACCATTCCGACTTGTCTATGGACATGAAGCAGCTATACCATTACACTTTTGACAACAAACTCCTATGATTGCTGACATACTGCACATTGATGTCGAACATGCAAGTAAACAAAGAGTAATGAAACTATCAAAACTTGAAGAACACTGACTAATCGCGATACAATACCAAGAAATTAAAAAACAACACCAAAAAACTTGGCATGATAGAAATATCAAAAACAAAAATCTGTCGGTTGGAGACCTTGCATTATTGTACAATAGTCGAGTAAAGGGGAAAACTAAGAAACTACACACTGAGTATATGGGTCCATACATTGAGGAAGAAATCAACACTAACATATTAGTCTGACTAAAATCGATACAAGGAAATGTATTTCAGAAATTGGTCAACATGGCATGACTAAAATGATACAAAGCTCAAAAAAAACTATAAAAAACTAAACAAACACAGGAAAATTTACGAAAAAAATTTAGCATGACAAGAACCTAGATAAATCCTATCAACACGGTTGAGGTAGGAAGCAGTAAACTAGAAATTGGGAGGCATAATCACCGATATGAGAAGAATAGTAATGAAGAAGTCCGACCCCCTCTAAACGAAACCTACCGACACCATCACGATCAATAAATACACCTACACCACAAAGAAAAAATGGTCAAATCAAGTGATAATGAACACTGAAACCTCGAGCACAAAATATGGGTTTCCTCAGAAGAAACGTTGACAACTTGTCTTTCGAATTTAAGTCCACTATCAATACCACAATTAATACCATCACCCCCTACGCATTCTCCCACCCAAGGAAATTTTACTATAAATACCACATTGGAAGAGACTTGGATGTTATTCTGTGAAGAACTCAAGCATCAAAGCACCAGAACACCAGATCCCATCAAACAAACCATTGAGCTAGAGCATCCGACTGACACAATGGCACCAAATAAGTCGGCCGCAACTACTAGATTAGTAGCATTGACAAAATCAGAGCACAACTTCAACGAATGCTCTTTGTTGCCGAGGACAAAATACAACTACTCAGTCCCAACATGATTAACATCCTAGACTTGGCTATGCATGAAAAGGTGGAGAACTTGTCAAGTCTCACCACTCTTACAATTGACATACATAATTCCCTCCACTCTTGGAAAGAATTCTAGCACCAACTATCAGTATCTGCTGAAGTTATTGTAGAAGCATGTGTTCAACAACAACAGTCCACCAGTCATAACTGTCCATAATAAAGAGCAATACAGGGTTTAGCTACTCATCCAATACAATTTCCATCTCCTCATTTTTTCAGGATGAGAAATATTTTGAGGTGGGGGAGATGTTGGAAGAGCCCAAGTCTGCTAGTCGACTAGGTCTTCCAGTCGACTAATTGTAAAGTATAACAATAGATTATGTCGACCTCATAGGTCGTGTCAGTTAGTTGAACAGAAATATAGTTATGTAACCACTTGTAAACCATACAAATAGGCTGTAGAGCCGAGTAAAGAATCAATTTGATTTGATGTATTGAACCCTTTACGTGTTCTTGAGTAATATAATACTTGTTGGTCTATTTGTAATTCCTTGTATCTTGTCTATATCATTGCTTGCATAATATGTACTATGTATCATTGGTAACTATGCAATTTGTTTGATTACAACACTTATCTTAACATCTTCTTAATTCATATTTGCTTGGTATAAATGTGGTTAAGTTCACGAGTATGAGTATGTTTTTCCTACTGATAGAGTTTTCTATGTCAGTCTCCTTTCTTTGAGTATGTTAGTGATCTTGTCCCAATCATAGGATTAATTTCCTTACAACACTAGGTTCCTTAAATAGATATATCTACCTTCATTGACTTATTAAGCCAATAATTGAATGTATTTAAGGGAGTCAGTGGGATATATCTCACATAGTTATGAAACGTGTGGATTGAGAACAAATTTAAGAGTATTATGTTTCCTTTTGTCACAAGTAGTGTGAGACCTATTTACTGAGCCTCCTCATTGCCATTTGAAAGTGATGTATGAAGGGATTTCATGGAATTAGACTATCATGTGAGTACACCCCTATTGGTGCAAGGTTTCCCATGGGAGGTAGATTCATCATAAGAGGTTGGTTCAAGCTATCTTATCGTGTAATATGAACCTTGTTGTATGTGAGTTGTTACCATGCATTATGTCGTATTGTGCATAAATTTGGTTTATGAAATAATGAATCCCATTGGAAGGGATATTGGACAAAGTGATTGCACTTGAATAAAAAAGTGTTAACCCTCAATTGATTTATAAATTTATAAGAGAGTATAGAATTTTGGGAAAATTAGGAGCCATGTCCACCTATGCTTCAAACATGCTTGCGAACCCAAGTAAGACTCATGTAGATAAACACATAAGATAAATAAAATATAGACTATGTCTAGACACACTGAGAGAGATGATATGTAACGACCCCGACCCTCCGACTGACGAAGATGATGCTACTATACACCAAACATCTAGGAAACTAGCCCCATGAACATGTACATACATATAAACTGAAAGAAAAATGCTTAAAACATCAAGCACACTAAGATGCATACTTATACATATACTCAGTGGAAGCAAAACAACATTCATTCATATACATATTCATCATAATTCATTAACAGTAAACATAACTGCATAAGTAAAGTAGACAAGAATACTTATCTTATAAGAACTGTCCCACAACCAGCTATGTCGCTGCAACGTTCCACCCAACCATAGGCCAGCGTGCTCCTTAATCTCTCAGCAACGTTGCCACCCCCGAACCGGGCATGATTCCCCAAGGAATAAGGAACTAGCAGGATTACACATAGCCAAGGATAACAACACAACAAGGATACACAGTTCAGGAAAGCCAACACAGTTGGGTTTATCAAGTGAATAACAGACCAGCCAAGCCAACACAGTTGGGTTTATCAAGTCATCCAGGAGCTGGGAAAGGCTAAATGCTAATCTAGTGAGATAATTGAAGAGCTAAGAACACCTACACCAAAACTAGCCTGACTTCTAGGACTCCCACACACACCCAACACAAGGAAATCAGTCCTTTCTCTGCTACGTAGTCCCTGACCTCCCTTCAAGTGCTATTCAGGGGTTGTGGAGAAGAAAGCCAACCCTCTAGCTCTATTTATGTGGTTCCCAAACACACCAGGTTTGTCAAGCAAATCGAGCCCTCATCACCACTCCAATACAGTCCGAAGACCAACCACTGCATGCATGCAGCAAAACAAGCACTTCACAGCTTGGACAGGGGAAGACAATCCCTGAGTCGTTCTTGGCCCTATTGTGGCCAAAATGAATCCACAGCAACCTACAACTAATACCACTTTGTAAAAGGGAGAACACAGTCAATAAGACGTGGATGAGACCATAGCCGCGGTTCACGATGAAGGACGGGACAATACACAATCCGATAATAAAAAAAGGGAAATCGATCCTTTGCACACACCGGGGAAAGAACATAGTCGATCTCACAGTGAAAAACCACGGATACATTTCCCAGTCCGACAATGGGAATAGGGTCAGAATCTCTGTGTGAACGGGAGGGAAAAATGTATCCACAGACCAACAATCCAGTGAGAGAAGGGAGAACGAACGAACCCCCACACACAAAATCACAGATCCTTTCATCTCAGCCTGACGTGAGGAAATGAACAGCTGACGATGGAGAGAGTGGATAGAACAAAACGATGGAGAGTTTTCCCCTAAACAGTGCGTGAAGGTGAATAGAACGTCTCTGCCTGTGCCTGAGCAAATGAACTATCTGAGGATGACCAGAACCATCGAGAAAAGGGTGTGGTGGTGTTTCCCTTACCCGCGTGAAGGTGGAGAGACGATTGGTGGAGTGGGTGTGTGGAAAAGACTGACAGTCTTGCCACCCACCACTTCCCAGTAATAACTTCCCCAACTAACAAAAGGAGTTTAAATTGGGTGGCTGACACATGGCTTTTCCCTCATGGGCTCAAGGTTTAACATTTCCCCTCCTTATCCTTAGGAAAATCATGCCCTTTTCAATATAGTTGCATTGACATAGCTGGTTGGGGTTATTTAATTAAAAATGCATAGTTACATGATGCCACAACTTTAATATGTGCCATATATCCCGATATACTATCGGTAATAATTCCAATCATCGAAACATAGCATAACCAAATCGATGGTGGGGCTTTTGCCTTTAGCTCCACACCATGATTATTTACAATATGTATATATATCATGTATATTTAATGCATCGAGGTCAAAACCAGGGTGTTGCATTCCCCTCCCCCTTCAATAGCACTGTCCTCAGTGCTTTACAAAATTCAAACAAAATGATACATTGGTATCGCCTTAGTGTTCCGCAGAATTGAACAAAAATCGATGTGCCAATCGCATGGCATCCTCCAACTCCCACGTAGCCTCTTTAGGTCCGTAGTGTTCCCATTGCACCTTTACTTGCCCTATGGCCCGGTTTCGGAGCATTGTGACCTTCCTGTCGAGGATGCGCATTGACTCCATTTGGAACTCTCCCTCAGGTTCCACCTGAATCACATCCCAATTTATCACATGTTAGGATCATGTACATATTTCTTAAGCAAAGAAACATGAAAAACATTATGAGCTCTAGTACTAGCAGGCAATGCAAGTCTATATGCAATTGGCCCTATTCTTTTGAGCACTTCAAACGACCCACAATATCTTGGTGAAATATTGGCACAACTTCCAAGCTTCAAGGAACTCTTCCTTGCCCTCACTCTGAGGTAGATATGATCCCCAACATTAAACTCCATGTTCATCCTATGCTTATCTGCATAGCTTTTCTGTCTGTCCTGTGTTGCTTTCAGATTCTGCTTGATCTTTACAACCTATTACTCAATTTCCTTGAGCAATTCTGGTCCAAGCACAACCTTGTTCACTAAATTATCCGAAGTCACTGGTGTCCTACACCGTCTTCCATATAAGGCTTCATACAGACTCATCCCCAAGGATGCCTGCTGTCCATTGTTATAAGCAAACTCTACCAAGTGTAATTAATCTTCTCACTTGGTTGGTTTGTCCATTACGTACATGCGAAGCATATCTTCAAGCACCTGATTAACTCTCTCTGTCTGCCCATTTGTCTGAGGATGGTATGTAGTGCTGAAGTTTAGCTTTGTACCCAAATTTGCAAACAACCCCTTCCAAAAATTGGAAGTGAACTTGACATCTTTGTCAAAGATTATTTCCTTCGGCAATCCATGCAATTTGAAAATCTCCTTCATGAAGATATTTGCAATGTCATCAGTCTTATGCGTATACTTCACTGGTATAAAATGTGCTGCCTTAGTCAACTTATCCACCACAACCATGATGGGATCATGTTGTCTCCAAGTCATCGACAATCTTGTAATAAAACCCATGGAAATAACTTCCCATTTCCATTTTGGAATGGAAAAAGGCTGCAACAAACCTGCGGGATGTTGATGCTCAACCTTTACCTGTTGACATTTCATGCACCTTGAAATGTATTCAGCCATATCCTTTTTCATTCCTGGCCAAAAGTACTGCTTTCTAGTTGTAGCAATTGTCTTCTAACATCTCGGGTGACCAGAATACGGAGCTTGATGGATTTCATCCATAACAACTCTCCTCAAATCTGCTACATTTGGAATATAAATTCTACCTTTATAAGTAATAATTCCATCTTCTTCCAATTTATATCCCTCATACCTCTTCTCAAGACTTTGCTGCTACAATTTTCCTTTTACCTTCTCATACAATTCATCTCCAGCAGTATGATTAACAATCTGTTGCCTCAAATCTGATTGAAAAATACTAAGAGATGCCACATGCATTTCCTGCAGCCTCTTTCCCCTTTATGTGCTTGATTTCAAAATCAAACTCACATAAAAACTCCATCCATCTTGCTTGCCTAACATTCAGAGTAGGCTGATCAAACAAATACTTTAGACCACAATGATCTGTCCTGAGCTCAAATCTCCTACCCATCAAGTAATGCCTCCACATCTTGAGAGCATGTACTATGGCTGCAAGCTCTAGATCATGAGTGGCATAGTTCTTCTCATGCTCCTTCAGCTTTCTCGACCCATAACATATCACGTGGTTGTCCTGCATAAGGACTCCTCCAAGCCCTTGTCCGCATGCATCGGTACATACCACAAAATATTTCTCCAAATCTGCAACTTTCAATACTGGTGCACTGGTGAGAAGATTCTTCAACCGCTGGAAACTTTCTTCACACCTCAATGTCCATTCAAACTTTGTCCCCTTCTTTTGTAAATAAGTGATGGCATGTGCAACCCTGGAAAATCCCTCAATGAATCTCCTATAGTATCCTGCAAGTCCCATAAAAGATATTACATCTGTCACATTTCTTGGAGTAGGCCAATTCATAATGGCTTCAATCTTTTCAAGGTCCACACATATACCCTCCTCTGAGATAATGTGACCCAAATACTGAATTCTATCTCTATAGAAGTCACACTTGCTCATTTTTGCATACAATTGGTGCTCCCTGAGCAATTGCAATGTCAATATCAAGTGCTCTTCATGCTCCTTCTCATTCTTAGAATAAACAAGAATGCCATCAAGGAAAAAAAGAACAAACTTGTCCAAATACTTGCTGAATACACTGTTCATAAGGAATATAAATGTAGCTGGTGCATTTGTGAGACCAAATGGTACTACTACAAACTCATAATGTCCATACCTTGTTCTGAATGTTGTCTTATGAATGTCTTCATCCTTGATTCTCACCTGATGGTAACCAGACCTCAAGTCAATCTTGGAAAATACCTTTGCTCCTCTCATTTGATCAAAGAGGTCATCAATCCTAAGAAAATGATATTTATTCTTCACGGTCACCTTGTTCAACTGTTTGTAATCAATACACAACCTGAGTGTACCATCCTTCTTATTTACAAATAGAACTAGTGCTCCCCAAGAAGATACACTCGGTTGGATATACTTCTTTTCCAACAACTCTTGCAATTGCATCTTCAACTCTAGCATCTACGGTGTACTTATCCTCAAGGGTGTCTTGGACACTGGTGCTGCTCTTGGCACAAGTTCAATGGTGAAATCAATGTTCCTCTTTGGAGGAAGCCCTGGAATCTCATCAGGAAACACATCCTTGAATTCCTGTAACACTTGATAGTCCTCCAACCTAGGAGTTTCATCTCCTGTTTCCTCCAAAATATGAGTTGTATAGAACTGGAAACCCTTCCTACAGAACTTCTTCAACTACATTGCTGAAACCTGCCTAACTGAAATTACCTTTGGAATACCTTTCACAACTATTGGGTTTCCTTCTTCATCCATGCATTCAAAAGTCTTGTTGTAACAGTCAAGCTTCACTCTGTGAGCTTCTAACCAATCCATTCCAATGAGAACATCATAGGAACCAAGTGATAGAACATTCATATCTACACAAGTGATCAATCCATTCATAACCAATGGACATTTCTCCACCACTTCACTGACCTTTCTCATAGTCCTAGTGGCTAGTTGAACTAACCAAGATTTTCTATGCTTTACTTTCTTAAAATCACCAATCTCCACTACTATAGGAGTGATGTAACTGTGAGTAGAACCAGGGTCAATCAAAATAGAAATAGATTGTTCAACAATATTCCCTGCAACTTCAACCACAGTTGACTGGTGATTTGCCTGGCGATCCTCCAGTGCTGCATAAATCCTATGGACTACCCTTGCTACTTGACCCACTATTTCTGCTTCTTGAATGTTGTAAGCTGATCTTGCACTCTCATTCTCAAGTGGACAATATCTGCGTAAGCGGGGTCCTTCACATTTCCAACATTTGAGTGGACCTTTATTCTATTGTGGATCTTTAGGCTTTCCCCCTGTCACTCGAACTGGATTACTCGTAGCTTGGGATGGCTGCTTCTGCTGATTCCTGAATCTAAAAGGTTTGAAACCTTTCTTTCTTTGGTCAAACTTTTCATTCTTCTTGTCCTTCCATGCCTTATGGTAATCAGGTTTACCTTTGCTTTGATCATAGCAATACTTAGCCTTCCTTATTTCTTCTTCAAGAGTTCTAGGTTCATAAAACTCAATTCTATCTTTGTAAGACTGGGGCAATCCACTCAGAAACTGTTGGATCTTTACTTTTTCATCTCTGATGTACCAAACATACCTCAAAAATTCCAAGAAGTTATTTGCATATTCATCCATGGTCTACTGTCCCAATCTTAGCTCATGGAACTCCTTAATCTTGTCATCATAATACTTTTTAGAGAGGTATTTTTGCTTGAAATACTTCTTGAACTGTTTCCACTTTAGTCTCCTTTCATTGATCCTTTTTACTTGCTTGAAGTGTTCCCACCAAATGGATGCTCTTCCATTCAGATTGAATATGACAACTCTTGCCTTCATGTTTCCTGAATAATCCTGCACTTGAAAGCACTTCTTTATCCCAAGAAGCCAAGATTTAGCCTCTTGTCCAGTCTTTACCTCACTATCAAATGTAGGAGGTTTAGCTTTTTTAAATTCATCCTGAGAGCAATCCCTATGGTGTCTCTTTCTCTTTCTTTTACGAGAAGATGAGCTTGTATCCCCGTTGGATTCTGTAGAGTTAGATGATCCACTAGAAGTCCTTCTCCTTCTCCTAGTACTGCTCTTACTACCTTCCGGTCTTACTGTACCTTTTCCAGAGTTTATCTTTCTTTGCAAGTCTATCAAAATTTGCAACATGGTAGCATTCAACTGATACTGTTCTTCTTGGGCTTTAATCAAGCTTATCATGGTGGCTGCAACATCTGACGGTGTCTCTTGGAATCTCCTTCCATTAGACTCTATGTCATCATTTCCATTGCGGACATTTTCTCCCATGGCATCTCCCGCATGCTCATAAGAATCCCGAGCATCATATCCATCATGGGTTCTCATAATTGAACCACCACTTGCTTTACCACACTGTTCTACCTAGAATACTGCTCTTGGAGGTGTCTATAATTCTGCAAACGTGTTAGTAGCAAACTGTTAGATGCATATCATTAATATAAATCAGAACTACTTACCTTCTTCTCCTGGGAATTTATAAAATAACAATTTTGTTAAAACACAAAATTTTCTCTCTTTCTTGTTCAGCCTTGTAATCCACTGATAGTCTGCTGAAAATCCACTGAAAAATAGTTGGAATTTGCTGAGAAAACCACTTTGAAAAACCCAAATTTCCTTTGGCCCAATCAGACCTCTTCCCAACAAATTTTTTGGCGTTTTGGCAACCAAAACCTCTAGTTTTCTTCGTTGCTCATCGGCGGTCTGTTCATCTATTTCTCTCCGGCGTGTCAGATTTGTAGTTGTCTAGGCTTTCAAATTTTATCGGCGATGCCAAGGGTTGTCCATCAACAGTCAAACAACTAACGTTTTTCGTTGTCTCAAGTCTTCAGCCATCTAAGCTTCTGAGCTACATCGATGATGCCAAGGACTGTTCATCGTTTCGGTGGTCAAATCCACTAATTTCCTCCGCTGCTCATCAGTGACCAGAATAACTAACCGTTTCCGCTGTATCGACGGTTTCAACAACTATAGTTTTCTACGGTATCAGCACTTGGATGTGCTATACATCAGACAGTTAGTCTTCTAGGAAGCTGCAATGATGAGCAACGATCTTACTGTGGGTTCCACAGACCCCAATACTCCATCAGCTATTGGAAGGACTAATTACTGCGGCATCTGCGGTTGAAGCCTCTATCCGTCGGAAGGATAGTCCACTAGCCAGTCGCAACGATGAATGCACAAACAACTAAACTTTTCTGATTTTCATCGGCAGTCTGATCTTCTAATATTTTCTGATGACATCAATCGGCGGTCTCATCAACTAACTTCCGTCGATCGTCGATGGGTTCAACACTTAGAAATTTTTTTGAAATTTTTCTTCTTTGCATCGGCTCTTCCTTCAACTAATAATCGTCGATCCACTTCACTAGACTTCGGCAACTTCATCCTTTATCTATTGGCGATCCCATCTTCTAGTCTTCGGCGATCCCAACAGCTAAACATTTCTGATCGTCGATAGTCTTGTGACTTAGAAAAATTTCGGGCATTTTTCTCCTTTGTCTTCTGCCGCATCAGCTGTCGGAACAACTAACCGCTGTGGCATTAGCGATCAGGGCCTCTATCTATCGGAAGGATAGTTATTTAAATAGCTGCAATGATGAACGCATAATCAACTAATTTCTTTCGATTTAGTTCATCGGTGGTTCCATCGTCTAACCGTCGGCGATGAAATCAACTAACTTCCATCGATCACCGATGGTCTGACTTAGAAAAAAAATTTCAAAATTTTTCTCTCCTTTATCTTTTCTCCTGGCATTTCGGCGATCTCTTCGTCTATCCTTCGTTGATCGTCGATGGTATGCGTTAGGTGATCTTCAACCTATATGTTTTGCTGTATCGAAGGACCATTCATTTCTGATTTCTGCTGGGCAGAAGGCAACTTGCCTCTGCTAGCTAATCTTCAATGGCCCATGTTGCATCTTCACGGCCCATTCAGGCCCATGCTGCAACCAGAGCTATGATACCACACTGTAACATCCCCAAACCTCTGACTGGAAAAGAGGACGCTACTATACACCAAACATCCGGGAAACTATCCCCATGACCATGTACATACATATAAACTGAAAGAAAAATGCTTAAAGCATCAAGCACACTAAGATGCATACTTATACGTATACTTAGTGGAAGCAAAACAATATTCATTCATATACATATTCATCATATTTCATTAATAGTAAACATAACTATAGAAGTAAAGTAGACAATAATACTTGTCTTATAAGAACTGTCTCGCAACTAGCTATGTCGCTGCAACGTTCCACCCAACCATAGGCCAGTGTGCTCCTTAATCTCTCAGCAACACTGCCACCCCCAAGCCGGGCATGATTCCCCAAGGAATAAGGAACTAGCAGGCTTACACATAGCCAAGGATAACAACACAACACGGATACATAGTTCAGCCAAGCCAACACAGTTGGTTTTATCAGGCGAACATCAGATAAGCCAAGCCAACACAGTTGGGTTTATCAGGACATCCAGGAGCTAGGAAAGGATAAATGCTAAGCTGGTAAGCTCATTGAAGAGATAAGGACACCTACACCAAAACTAGCCTGACTTCTAGGACTCCCACACACACCCAACACAAGGAAATCAGTCCTTTCTCTGCTACGCAGTCCCTCAGGCCTTGACCTCCCTTCCAGTGCTATTCAAGGGTTGTGGAGAAGAAAGCCATCCCTCTAGCTCTGTCTGTTTGGTTCCCAAACACACCAGGTTTGTCAAGCAAATGGGTCCCTCATCACCACTCCAATATAGTCCGAAGATCAACCACTGCATGCATGCAATAAAACAAGCACTTCACAACTTGGACAGGGGAAGACAATCCCTGAGTCGTTCTTGGCCCTATTGTGGCCAAAATGACTCCACAGCAACCTACAGCCGATACCACTTTGTAAAAGGGAGAACAAAGTCAACAAGACATGGATGAGACCAAAACTACGGTTCATGATGAAGGACGGGACAATACACAGTCCGATAATAAAAAAGGGAAATCGATCCTTTGCACATGCCGGGGAAAGAACATAGTCGATCTCACCGTGAAAAACCACAGATACATTTCCTAGTCCAACAATGGGAACAGGGTCAGAATCTCTGTGTGAACAGGAGGGTAAAACATATCCATAGACCAGCAATCCAGTGAGAGAAGGGAGAACGAACGAACCCCCCACACAGAACCGCGGATCCTTTTATCTCAGCCCGGCATGAGGAAATGAACAGGGGACGATGGAGAGAGAAGACAGAACAAAATGATGGAGAGTTCCCCTCCAAACGGTGCATGAAGGTGAACAGAACGTCTCTGCTTGTGCGTGAGCAAACAAACTGTCTGAGAATGACCAGAACCATCGAGAGAAGGGCGTGGTGGTGTTTCCCTTACCCACGTGAAGGTGGAGAGACGGCTGGTGGAGTGGGCATGTGGCAAATACTGACAGTCCTACCACCCACCACTTCCCAACAATAACTGCACCAACTAAAAAAAGGATTTTAAATTGGGTGGCTGACACATGGATTTTCCCTCATGGGCTCAAGGTTTAACACTTCCCCTCCTTATCCTTAGGAAAATCATGCCCTTTTTAATATAGTTGCATTGACATAGCTGGTTGGGGTTATTTAATTAAAAATGCATAGTTACATGATGCCACAACTTTAATATGTGCTGTATATCCTGATATACTATCGGTAATAATTCCAATCACCGAAACATAGCATAACCAAATTGATGGTGGGGCTTTTGCCTTTAGCTCCATACCATGATTATTTACAATATGTATATATATCATGTATATTTAATGCATCGGGGTCAAAACCAGGGTGTTACATGATAAGGGGGAGAATACATGAGGGAATATGAAATAGGAAAAATAAGGCCTCGAAATAGCTCCAAGGGACTATGTAACATAGAATGAATTATATTTTCCCTAGTGTTGTTTGGGGTAGAGATAGAGAATCTTAATAATAGCTTTAGTATTGAAGTAGATTCCTAGAGTGTTTTAGCGCAAACTATTGGTTGAGTGTGAGAGAAGACAAGTTGGGTTGGGAGAGAAACAACATAGATATGTGTTTATTTTCCCTAGTGGCATCATATCCCAACACAGGGTAATTATTTATGGTGAATACCAATGGTTATGTGGAACGTTCCTTGTAAACAACCAGTTTCATGAACAAATTCATTTGATAGATAAGTATTTTTTTGTTATGTATGAATGTGTAGAATGAATGCGTTGTTATATTTGTTATGTATTTGTTATGTATTTGCATTATTAGGAAATGAGAATATGAATTGAGAAATTATGCATTGGGAATGAGAATCCATGACAATAATTATGGGTTCATATAATTCATTGTATTTCATTCTCTTGCATCATGCAAGAATTGTTTTTATTTTCATGGATAAATTTGTAATTGGTATTGTGGAAACACTAGAACCATATAAAAAATACCAAATATTAATACACAATTTCATGGGCACAACCATGGCCAAGAATAGTGTGGTGTATGGGCATCACATAATGGACTCATCATAACTCTATATTATAGAGTGTATATGAGGTGAAATTATTTGGAAAAGTTGGTAAGGATGTGAACATGGCTAAAATCCATGTATTTTATGTGTTGGAAAATTTATGGACCTAGATGGACACATTATTATTCCCCACTAACATGGGAAATAAGGGTGCACCCTATGGGGGAAGGGACTTTATCACCTATAATGATCTAGACTACTAGTCATTTGAAATTAAAGGATAGAGTTGAATCTTTGAATACCTTTTAAGCTATATAAGGGGCATAAACTATGAGAAGAGGACATGCATTACCCTCCTATTTATGTGATTCATAAAGGTGCACACCGAAGAGAGGGGGTTGTTGTGACCTACAATGTCATGTTTTTTTTTGTTTAATCCAATATCAACACCAAAGGTATGGTTTGGAGTGGTAGAGCTTCAGGACTAACTTTGTAGAGGGGCCAATGAGAGAGACAATCAACATGTGGAGCACAAAATTTAGATCTGTAGTGAAACAAGACCATTGATGTCGTTGAGAATAATGGTGTGGAGTAGATCTCTATGGCATGAGTAATATTATAGTTGTGGATGAGGAGATGATCTATACCATTGAATTGAAATATTGATGATGGGGAATAGGTTTGTGATCATTGATTAACAATGTGGAGATGTGTTAAGGGGGACATGTGGCACCAAGTAGTTGGTGCATGTTTAAATTTGCACACATAAGGGAATTGTAGGAATATTGAACATCATCATATTTTAGATCAACTATAGGGAAGGATTTCTAGGAAAATTTATATGGGGGAACAATAATGTAGCTAAGGGGTCCATTGGACTTGGTTCAATTGTTGACCATTTTATTATGAGTCTCAATTAAAAAGGTTTCTTCATACCATAAAGTTTAAGTTCTTTGGTGGTTACCAGAGGAACCATGCAGTGCACTCCTAGTGGTGTGGGTTATAAACTATTTCACTAGTGTGGAAGGGCCCCATGAAATCGTAGATTTCTAGGTCATCAATTAGAATTTATATCCACAATTAAGATTTGACCTGCTAGGGATCTGATTATGAGTTAGTGCCTTTAGGGATATTGAGAATTGGACACTTGGTAGACCCTAAATGGCAGGAGATATAAAGTTGTAGCCACTAGGATGGTGGTCCTTTGTACTCAAGGAAATGGTGACTGTTATATGGATTTGAGAACCATGACATGAATTGCACCCATGGGAAAGGTGACCAAGACTTACCCTAAAGTAGTAAAACCCGACATCTAATTGCAAGAGCGTGGGATTGTAAATAAATTGAATAGGGTTCCCCAATAATAGTAAATAATGGTTCATGCACTGTACAAATCAATTAAATGGCTAAATAAGAGAGGAATCTTGTCAGTTCTGTACCTTGATGACCAATTAGGCACCTGGTTTTTTAACGGGAAATAAATCTAAGCAATAAGATGAAAAAATATCAAGTTTGCAACATTAGGCCTTAGTGGGTTAGAAATTTGAATTATAAAATTAAATTAGAGATCATGTTGCAACATTAGTGATTATTATGGGAAAATAGTTTGAGTGTTCATATGGAATTGTAGCTATGAACCAACTTCCTGATAAAAAACCTCAACGAGGATGCATGAAAAGGTCATGGGAATGTACGATGTTGGACACATGGATTTAAATACCAGGTGGATTAATATGAGTGATTTGGTTATAATATGGAGGTGAAGATAAAGTTGAACTTATAAGTTTCATAAATTTCTCTAGGAAGAGTGCAAACTTGCAAACAAATGGTTTATTTTCCCAAGGATTAGTAAAGAATGAGTTGAATATGGAAAATTGCAAATCATGGAAAAAATGAGTCCATGAGGCTCATATTTCTACTCCAAGAGTGGGAATAAGTAAAACTATGACATAGTGGTATAACCTCAATTACAAAGGTAAATTACATGAAATTCTCGAAGCAATGACTCCTAGTTCCAAACTCCAAGTTGGAAAATGTATAAGTGTTGGAACCTAAGGTTATGTAGGTTCATCACACCTTTGGATCTTCTGGAGATAGGAAGTCTAAGGACATAAGTCGACTAGTAGAGAAGTTCACTGGAGCTTTGAATGAGCATCCGACTAAGGGGTTGAATGAATGGTTGATGAGGTCATGCTTGACTTGACTACAACAACTAGATAGACTATGGGATGTTGTTGATTTTATGGAAATGATTAGACCTAATGACCCCTATTTGTGGACCATATAATCCTCACTTCAAGGGAGTTTTTTAAACCTAGAGCATATAAAATAATGACCCTATGGGTTGTGTTGTTGTATTGAATATGCTCAATCATATGTTGAAAACTATAATGTGACGTTTTGATCACAATGTGTCATCCATACATGTTGTAATGGTGTCTTTAGACACGACCTCTTTTCTTGGAATAAAGTTCCCTTCTTCTGTTTATTTTTTCTCTATTATATGGCTCATATGAAGAGGTTCCCCAACATGGTATCAAATATATTGGTTTTGACCTATCATGTTGTTTATGAATCATGCTGAGTCGGATCTAGTGTTGATTGAATTTGGGGTAAAAATTTGTTGACTAATACCTCTTATTAAACTTGGTTCATATCTACTTGATCAGAAGGATGAATTTCAAGATAGAACTTGTTGTTCTAAATGGACACAACTATGAAATTTGGGTGCCATAAATGGAAACTTTGTTAAAGTTCAAAGGACTATGGAAATATACGAAGGTCAATATTCCATATATGATAAATGATCAGGTTAAGTTTGTCATCGAAGGAAAGAAGGATGAGGCTATTGGGGTCACAATGACCTACAATTCAAGGGATATTCACTTTCATAAAAGATGGATCAACTGTGATCATATTATTTGGAGTAATCTGAAGTAATTGTTCAACAAGGTTAATGAAAGTCAAGTGATGTAGATAGAGAAATAGTTTAGAGTCTTTGGAACCCCTACTCTTTGATAGTATTGAGGACTATTTAGCTTACATTAAGGAGCTATAGTTGGAATTGGGAAAATGTGGTAAGGACTTTCTAAAGAAGGATGGATAACTCATTGAACTAGTCCTAATGAATTTGAGGACAAATTTGTTGGTATTTATTTATTACTAAGAGGGGGTGGGAATCGATAATTGTGCAGATATGAATGATTTTTATTTATGTAGACTTTTGCAGTTTTAAACTTTTCCGACATTCACAACAATAATCACAACAATGCACAATTTTTTAGAACAAATGTATATCTATAAATATATGTGTAATTACATTAGTAGGAGATAGAATTCTCTAAACATTAGAACCCACTCATTTAAGGAGTCAACCCGATCTCAAGCACAATCTACGACATGAGAGGACTGAACTATAGCAACTTCTATCTGTGTATGCACCTACTTACAATATTCAGGCTCCAACCTAAACATATATCAGTATGTTTATGCAAATTGCAACTTGCGGGTTCAAGCTTCGATATGTGGAAGAACCTTGCTCTCCTATGTGGAAGTGACTACTTCCGTTTTTTCTCCGGCACCCACTAGAAGGAGGCTACGCCCCCCTGAGTTTTGTCTATTTCCATAGAAAGGATGGTGCTGCACCCTAATAGTATTTACCATCACCAACTGGGAGGATCCTGTAACCACCTGATCCTTTTCCCATCCATCCTCCCTGCTATGATATGTGATTATATAGAAATATGACAATTAGAAAGATATATTTTCTTCAAATTACGCAACTGCTGAAATCATCTACTCTACGTCTATGTATCTGCATTAAACAGTTGCCCAAAATATCACAAAGAAATTCTTATTTCTGTATTCCTTTTCAAATTTCATAGTTGTCGTAATCCTTGATTTGTGTCTATATATATGTGACAGATAGCTGTCAAAAATATCTCAGATCTGCATCTTCCATTTTCTACAAAATTTGCAACTGCTGAAATCCTTGTTCTGCATCTATGTCTCTGATCAACAATTCTCCAAAATATCTCATATATGTGTCTTAATTTTTCTACAAAATTCATAACTGTCGCAATCCTTGTTCTGCGTCTATGTTTGTAATTGATAGTTATCCAAAATATGATGCGTGAAACATAGATTGATCCGTTTTTTTTCAATTGTTCTGCATTCTATATATATGGAATACTTTCAGCTTAGTTATACTAGTTTTTCTACAATCCACGTCTCACTTACGAGAACCTTTTACACTTCCAGTCTCTGGGTATCCTTTCATATAGTGCTTCTCATCTCACATTGTGACTCCACTACAAAAATATATGAATTTGAGATCAACGAGTCATTGATACCCCAAAAAATTTCTAAGCTTGTCAAGCAAATATTTCAGATCTTCATTTCCACAATCTTACTTCACCTCATCCATATCTTGCTTATTTATAATCATCTTAGATCAAGACTCTATGTCCACTTGGTGAAGTCCCTTAACTTTGGATAACGTCCCATTAGATTGATACTTATGCAAGTCAGGACCTATGTCGGCGTGCACCATTTCACAAATAATCATTGAAGTTTATGACACACATTTTCCAATGCCTTAGTGGCACCTTTGCACATATCGGTTTGTTACTTGGGGTTCATTTAAAAAACTTTGCATCTTTTACCAACTTTCTTGTGGGAACATTACACAATATTATTTAACTTTGTTCATGAGTTTCACAAGAAATATTTGTGCATTTGTGTTGATTCTTTAACATATGTTTGATTATTTGACATCAATGAAAACATGTATTCAACAATCTCCCCCTTTTTCATTGACGTCAACAGTAGCCAGAGGGACATTCCTTGAATGATAATATTCATCTCTAAACTCCCCCTGAAGTTGTGCGAATGAGACTTTTCTTTTTTGTGATCACTATCGCACTTTCACACTTCTGTATTTATTTCTCTTTATGTCGGTGCTCCCCCTATAAATGGGATCTTCTTTTCCTTTTCCAACTACTTTTAGATTCTCTCCCCTTTTGTCTTTTCTTCCCTTTTGACATCAATGGAAAAGGGACCTTCTACATTGTCGAATCCCCCTGGTTTTGTGTTTACTGTTTAAAAAATACCAAGGCACAAATACTTCTTTTTTCTACACTAGATGTAGTGAACTGATTTCCTTTTTGCGCTATTCATGTTATATGCATCCAATTAAATGCATCTAACAATAATCTTGTCTTGAATTGCGAATTCAATAAATTCACACATATTTTAAACCTTTCATATGCATGAAAAGTGTTGATGTGCCTGATATGCTGTCCACATGTTGTGTTCATAATACATCCCTTTACTACGACATCATTTTTCCAAATCACATTTTGTCCCATGCATTAAATTTTAACTCATCGTGATCTACCTTGGATTGTACATGACATAAATTCTCCATCTTCAACTTCCCTTCAAATTACGTTCACTTACATGATGAGATTCTCTCTAGATCTATAAGTTGGTGGTATTCACCACCTTGATTCATACTATCTTGAGCTCATCTTTTTATTTGCATCCTAATTCTCCATTCTTCATACCTTTCTCATCATAATGTCCTATTCCCAGCATTTGAATAATTCTCTTGACAGTCTTCGCACAATTGTTCAATCTCAGCAGGTGGACCTTGAACGAATGCAAATGTACGTAGAAATATGGTAGAATCAAGTGACTAAATTCAATTTCTTTATGTGGTACCAACATTCATGCTATAATCAGACAACTTGTAACACACTATCCAATTTGAGTAGATGATTGGAAATTTTGGAACAATGACAATAGTGGACATTTTATCTTCAGATTCGTCTCGGAGTTGAGCCTAATTCATCAACTTCGACACTGGATCTTCTTCCATTTTTACAGTTGTCCAAACCTTTATAGGTAGTTTCAATGGACTTGGATCTGCATGTTTTTCCTCTATCTGCTAGTCATGTTGAAGAATTTGACATTGAATTTTGTCTGTGATCCACTTTTTGTCGCATTTAGTTTTGTTTTGCTTCAATTTTTTGTCTTAAATCCCAAAATAATCCTGTTGTAATGCAAGCTTTGAAGCTCAACAAATTTGTAATAATATTTTGAATACAATACAAAATCTTCACTCCTTTTATGCAAATATATTGTAAAACTTGTACATTATTTTCCTATGCATAGATAATTTTATAATACAACAATACATAAATTAACAAATCTTTAGATAAAAGCATTGAATTCTATCTCACTTTATCAATCCTTGAGTGTTTGATTTTACCTTCTTTTAGACTCAAGGATCCTATGTAATTCTGCTAGGTTAATGTGAGCAGCAATTGCTTGCCGTTGGTTTTGTGTAATTGTTGTTTTCATCATGTTTCTGAGATGTCTTTATCATCCACATCCTTTTGATTGACTGATCATCAGGTTATTTTACACACTTTTGTTATGCTTATGAGACACATTTCTTTCCAAAACGTTTTGGCACACATCTGTCCTTTTATTATGAATTCAATAGTTTTCAATAGCCTTGAGACAACCCTGTTTCCTTTGTTTCTGAACATTCAGAAAACAGTTCGAGGACTTATGTCCATACTTATCACACACATAGAAATTTACAGTGTGACAATATTTTCGGTGTCCGAAAAAATTGCATCTCCAAAATCTAATAAAATTCTTACGTCTAGAAGCATTAATGTACCTGGGTTTATCAATCATTGCACTCAGTTCAGGTTTTCTACGAAAAGCACTCTGTTGGTTGAGACCAGATTCTTATTTGTCGCACAATTCATTACCAGTTTTCACAAACCTAATACCGGTCTTGTCCTTTGGAGATCATTGAAAATTTAGAATTTCATCAAGTATGATTATGCTATTGTTGAAATTCTTTTGAGTTTCTATGTCTATATTTTCTACAACCTTTTCCTGAATTACACTGTCATATGATTCTTTTAGTGCAATCTCTTTTCGTAATAGTTCATTTACCCGTTCTAACTCCCTCCATGACTTCTCAAGTGCACACTGATTTTCTTCTAATTCTTTGATTTTTCTTTTTGTGCATTGTAATTCTTCATCTTTTATTTTTAATTGTAACTTCAAGTCTTCATTTATATTTCCATTTTTCTTGATAAGTTCTTCTATTGTTTCAAGTTGTTCCTTTAATGTCTTATATTATTTCCTTGACTTTTTCAAGTCATCCAAAGCACTACTTATTTCACCTTCCTTGTCAACACAAAGAGTAACTTCATATTTGGACTTTCGACTTCCTTTAGAGCAATTGGGTTTATGAGGATTTAACATAGTTTGTGTGGATTCTTCCATAGAGTCACTTTGTTGTCAACAACTGTTTCCATCTTGAAGAGTTCTTTTGAGCCTTTTGATTTTTCTTTTCCTTGGATTTCGAATATGGAAAATAGATTCCATTGTATGCCCATTCCTCCATTTTGTATATGCTTGTAGGAGTTATTTTGGTTGAATATTTCCTTCCGATTCAATCTCATCCTGAATAAGATCCATGGATAATAATCTCTTGGGATGTCACTCTATTCTTCATCTGAGGCGCTATTTTCTTCAGTGTATGGGTTCTTCTTTTATTTTTGGAATTTCTTCTTGTTTGTATCTTTGTTCTATTGATGCTTACCTCTACTTTCTCAACATTCTGATTCTTCCTTGCTTTTTCTTTCCCAGTTTTCATAGGTGCACAACTTAGAAGCAAAATGCCCAATTCTACCACAATTAAAACATTTAAAAGGTAGTTTTACTTTGTACTTACCTTGTCCTCTCTTCAATCTTCTCACAAATTTAGCTTCTTCTTTATTTTACTAATCGATTGGAATTTTGCATTCACTTCTGCTAGATTTGAGCTTCCCTGTATCTTTAAATGAAGCTTCTTTCCTGGTTGCATTCTCTGGTTTTTTTCTCATTTCATACGCTTTGAGTATTCCATATAATTCATCCTTGTTTAGATTGTCCATATCACTCATGTCTTCTACAATAGAAACTTTTGTATTGAATCTCGTGGGAAGAGTTATCATAATATTTTACACAACAGAATTCTCTTTAACAGTAGATCCAAGCCCATTTATAAAATTCACTATTTCATCTACTCTCAAGAATTATGAGGCAACATATCCTCCTTGCTCCATTTTGAGAGTCTCAAACTATGCAGGAAATGTTTGTTGTTTGGCCTTTCTCACTTTATCGTCGCCCTCATAGATACTTTGTAGTTTATCCCATACCTCCTTTTATGTGGTGTGTTGCACTACTTTAAAGAAATCAACATCCATTGATCCACAAAAAATAGTATTCTTCACCCATGCATTCCATTCATAGTATTTTCTTTTTTCTGGATCAATAGTCACAATTTTGGTTGTCGAACCTCGATCGCCTCATCATTTTCTTATGACCCTTCTACCACTTTTGGAAATCATATCCATCCTCTACTAATTTCCAAATGTCCAAGCCAAGAGACTGTAGATATACTTCCATTCTGATTTTACAGAAGGCATAGTTTGACCCATCAAATATTGGATCCCTATTGGTGGAAAAACCTTCTTGCTGATCCATATCTACACTGGACCAGTCTTCCAGATCTTAGTCTGTTTATTAAATACACTCGCTCTGATTCCAATAGTTGGTATTTAGTTATTACTGAGAGGGGGGTGAATTAGTAATTGCGTAGATATGAACAATTTTGATTTATGTATACTTTTGCATATTTAAACTTTTCACCATTCACAACAATGATCACAACAATACATAATTTTTTAAACAGATGTATATCTATAAATATATGTGTAATTACATCAGTAGGAGATAGTATTCTCCAAACATGATCACCCACTCATTTCAGGATTCAACCTGACCTCAAGCACAATCTGCAACCTGCAGGAACTGACTTGCAACATCTTCTATATGAGTAAGCACCTACTTACGGTATTCAAGATTTGACCTAAACAAATATCAATTTTTTTTGGAAAACTGTAACTTGTGGATTCAAATTTCAACCTGTGGAAGAATTGTGGTTTCCTGTGTGGAAGTGATAACTTCCGTTTGTTCTCCAACATCCACTGAAAGGAGGCTAGGACCCCCTGAGTTTTAATTGTTCCTATAGAAAGGATGTTGCTGCACCTTGATAGTATTTACCAGAACCCGCTGGAAGGAGGTTGTAACCACCTACTCCTTGCCCCATCTAGCCTCCCCTATATGAGATGTGATTATATAGAAATATCGCAAGTAGAAGGTAATTTTTTTCAAATTCTGCAACTCCTGAAATTGTCTAATATGCGTTTGTATTTTTGCTTTAGATAGTTACCCAAAATATCATAAAGCAATTCTAATGTGTATTCCTTTTAAAATTTCACAACTGTTGCAATCCTTGAACCATGTCTATATATTTTTGACAATACTTGATCTATGTCTATGTCTCTAACCAACAATTTTCCAAAATATCTCAGATCTGTGTCTTATGTTTTCTACAAAATTCACAACTGCCACAATCCTTGATTCACGTCTATGTTTGTGACCGACAGTTGTACAAAATATGATGTGTGCAACACAACCTGATTTGTGTCTTCTCAACCGGTCCACCTTTTCTGTATATAAAATACAATCAACTCAATTATACTATGTTTTCTGTGATCTACGTCTCATTGACCAGAACCTTTTGCACATCCAGTCTTTGGGTATCCTTTCATCCAGTGCTACTCATCTTGCTACAAAAGATATTCATTTGAGATTATCGAGTCATTGATACCCCAAAAGCTTCTTAAGCTTGTCAAGCATATATTTCATATCTTCATTTCCATAATATTACTTCACCTCATCCATCTCTTGCTTATTTACAATCATCTTAACTCAAGATATGTGTCAAATTGGTGAAGTCCTTTAAATTTAGGTAACATACCATCATATTGTGTCTTATGCAAGTTAGGAGCTACGTTGATGTGCAACTTTTCATAAATTATCATTGAAGTTTATGACGCACATGTGTCAATGACTGAGTGGGACCTTTGCACGCATCGGTTTTTTACTTGGGTTTATTTAGAAATTTTTTCACCCTTTACCAACTTTCTTGTGGGAACGTTATACAATATTATTTAAATTTATTCAGGAGTCTCACAAGTAATATTTACGCATTTGATTTTTTTAGAATATTCTTCTATGTGCATGCATATGTTTGCATTTGTGACTAATGTCATGATGGTATAATTTCTCTTATGTGACCTCCTCATTCTTTCATGCGTATTCCTTCAAGTTGGCTATGGGAGAGCTCTATTAGAAATCTCATTTGACTCTTTTGACTTTTGGTCTACTTGATGTTGATGTCTTAGACCCTTTTGATCCTTTGTCATCTTTGATTCTTTAACATATATTCGATCCTTTGATATAAAGGACAACATATATTCAACAACCTTATGATTTATTTTCTCCTCCTTTCACACCAAATAGATATAACACAAGAAATATGGTAAGGAGTTCACCTTTGATATCTTTTATGATTTGTTGATTAAATACCAAAAAAAATGCTTGAAGAAGGGAAGCTTGGTATCAAACTCCAAGCTCTCTTTCTTAAAATAAAGGTCATGAAAAATTATAAAGAACGTGGTCGAATGGATCATTGAATAAAACATATATCCCAACCTACTAAAAGAAACACCAAATATTTGACATTGATGAAGAAGAGTCAAAAGAAGAAAATCTATTTCTATTATGGAAAAGCGAGACATGTCGAGAAAACCTGTTGGAAGAAGACATAGGACTTGGATGAAAATTTCAAGCATCTTGAATATGGTGCATTGACTTGTCAATCGATCAATCAACCCATTGAAAATGTTACCTTTCTTGTTAGCACCTACCAAGAATTACATGCCCTTATCACTTATATGGAATGGATAGTCGATTCTAGTTGTACTCATGAAATGGCTAAGGATGTTTCTCTATTCTATTGCTTGAGTGGAGATCCATAACAAAATATGTATGTAGTTGATTATTACGCTTTCACGATTTTAGGAAGCAATGATTTTGAATTCCGGTATGGTCGAATATCTAATGTCTATCTTGTACTTAGATTGATCACATATTTTTTTTTTTGGTTTCTCAACTTACACAGACTAGGAAGATTGTTGAGTTTTGGTTAGATCACTTTATCATAAAGGAAATGAGGCTTGGATGGGAAATTTTTTCTTTAGAATACTTGTATCCCAAATATGGAATTTACAACTTATTTGATTCTCCTAGACCGACCAAACCAACTACAGTCATTTCTGAGATTGATGAAAGAAGTTGAATTTGGCATGAACAAATTGGACATTTTAACTTTGAAAGTTTGAATATGACGATAAAAAATAATATGGTCACTAGTCTCCCAAATACTATTATACCTAATCGATTTTGAATAGGATATGTGCTTGGAAAAAATCATTAGGAACCTTTTGATTCTGGGAAAGCATGGTGAACACAAAATCGATTGGAACTTGTTCATAATGATCTTTGTTGCATGAAAAACCCCTCATTAGTAGGATCTAAGTATATTTTGACCTTTATTGATGATTTCTATAGATTTTTTTGGGTATATTTCTTGAATAATAAGAGTAATTTCTTTGAAAGATTCAATGAATTTAAGGCATTGACTAAAAATCAATGTGGTCGACTTAATAAATGTTTGAGACCAGACAATGCTAGAGAATATTGAAGTTGATAGTTTGAATAATGTCTCTTGCAAAATGGAATTTCTTGGAATACATTTGTCCCTTGGACCCCATAGTGGAATGGATTCATGCAGAGTAAGAATCAAACTTTCAATAAAAATGGCTCGGTGCTTACTATACATCAAAGATCTTTTGACGAATTTTTGGGAAAAATCTATTTTTTGTTCAAATCATCTCTTCAACCTTGTTTTGACTAGAGCTATCAATGACACAACTATAATTGAGAGGTGGAACAAAAGGAAACCCTTTGTTTGAAACCTCAACACCTTTAGATGTGTTGCTTTAGCTAATATTAGTGATAAATCTAGGGAGAAAATCGATGCAAAGAGTCATGCCTACATCATTATGGGATATTCTGATGAATCAAAATCCTATTGAACTTTTGAGCTAGTCAAACAACAAATCATTTTGAACAAAAAAATAATCTTTGATGAGAATATTTTAGGTAATAAGTTGTTGAATTCCCCTTCTGGTATATTGCACAATGTTTTTTTTTACAATACCGAAAAACTGGATCGATTGTACCATTCTTCGGATCCATAACTGAAATGATGAATTGCAATCATGAGTCAACTATTATTCAGTCTACCTTGACTGGAGAAACACAAACTCCTTCGACCAAAAATCATCGAACTAAATCACTATCGCCTTGTCTACCTTAGCAGAATGCTAAAACAATTAAATTTGTTGGATTGGATGTTGGAGATGCTAATATTTGTCAACATACTCGTAGTTAGAAACAATAGGGTAGTGTTGCACTGATGGCACATTCTCTTGAAACCCGTGTTCTTGAAATTTATGCTAATGATCAGGGAGTGCTTGATTGGGAAAATTCTATGGCTACTGAAATTGATTCTTTAAAGAAGAATTGGACTAGGGAACTCATTCCTCAACCGCAAGGAAATAATGTTGTGAAGTGTTGATGGGTATATAATGCCAAGTTTACTTCTGATGGTGTTGTTGAATGTCATAAGGATAGTTTGGTAGCCAAGGGATTCTCTCAGCAAGAAGGTATAAGATACAATGAAATCTTTTTCCTTGTTGCAAAGATTAACTCTGTTTCTATGATTCTTTCCCTTGCTGCTTGTTTTGGATGGGAACTTCATTAAATGGAAGTTAAAATCTCCTTTCTTTATGGTGATTTGTTTAAAGAAATATATATGGAACAACCTCCTTGTTTTGTGACAATTTCTTTTCTTGTTAACTGACTCAAGAATTCGTTGCATGGTTTGAAATAAGCACCTCATGCTTGGTATGAGAAGCTTGATCTTTTATTTATCAATATTGTCTTTAAACATTGTGAACCTTATCACAATTCTTATGCATTACATGTTCATGGTGATACTATGATTGTGGCATTGTATATGATTTAGTTATAACTGGAAATAATGCCAATCTAATTTTAGGTTTAAAGAAACAACTTGTAGAAATATTTGAAATGACTAATCTTGCTCTGTTGCATTGTTTTCTGGGCATTCAAATTTTACAAATGGATGATGGTATCTTTATTTCTTAACCGAAATATGTGTTGGATATTTTGAAACGATTCAAGATGGTCGAATGTAATTCTTGTTCTACACCTAATCAATTGGGTGTAAAGTTGTCAAAATACTATGACTAGAGTTGACACTACTCTTAATCGACCATTGGTTGGTATCTTGTTTTACTTAACTTAAAGTAAACCAAACCTCTCTTTTCGTGTTACCATGGTTTCTTGGTTCATGTAGGATCCTTGATAAAACCACCAGAAATCCAAAAACAAAATTGTTCAATATATTAAAGGAACTTATCAGTATGGTATTAAGTATTTTCACAATAAATATCTGCTAGTTGGGTTTACTGATTTTGACTAGGGAGGGGACATTGTCTTGGCAAGAGGTTTTGGTGCGCAAGGTGGAGAAGTCGAGAAAGAGTTAGCTTGGTCATAGTTTTGGACTTCTTGGTCATATTTTGTAGTTTTTGGTCGAAGCCAGTTAGAGAGTCAGTTAATGTGGACCATTTTGTAAAGGCGCAAGCCTATATATAGAATTAGGAATGTAGTAGGAAGATAATATTTTGGATGCATGAGAGATATAATGATTATATATGTGATGATATTCTTGACATCTACGGAAGATCAATCTGTGTTTTTTTCTTTGTTGCAACTTTGAGAATGTATTTCGGGAACTTGTTTTGATGTGTAAAGTAATATGACATGAACGGATGTTGAGGGAAACTCTTTGTCTTGCATTTTATACTTTTACTATCTTGATGATGCGATTTGAATGAGTATTTGTTGCAATATGATTTTTGATTCCTGAATGATGTGATGTCTTTACATACTAAATGATGTCATGGTTGCGGATCTGTTTCTGAACAAATATAATGTTGAGATCTAATATGAATGGTTATCGATGTGACTTAACATGAATAAATGATGATAAAACCCCTACCTAAATCTCTGGGTAATGTTGTGGAAATAAGAAGATAGCAGAAAAGTAGATGCGCAATATTATCCTTCGTACTGTGGAAAATTGGTTTCGACAGTTCCCCCTCAAACATCTTGGGTGAGACTTCATCTACTTCGTAGGTGTTGCTGGACAGGGTAAAACGAGTCTAGGCCAGTGATCAGGGAGATCGCGGTGTTTAAGGGTGTCGAAAGAGTCTGAACCCCTGTTGACAGATATGTGCGACCTTACTTTGTCGACGCTTCACTTCAGCAATTTCAAACAATCGCATTGGATGTTAATGAGTTACCAACCCACACTTTGGTGTGGTTGCAGAAGTTGGCAAGTCAGGAACTTGTCGACTGAGAACAAATCATTGGAGACCACTTATTTAAGTCACAGGAGCAAGATGCATTGGAGAAGCAAGCGATAGAGTGACTCAAGAAGGAACAAGATGTAATCGTTGTAGAAAAAGAACAAATATGGGATGGTAGGGAGCAACTTGAGAAGGCCATTGCATTTGTTTGTCAAGATTTCCTGGATATAATAGATGAAAGGTTATAGTGGACTTAAGAATATACAATGAAGAATTGAACGTGCATGCAGTTTTGAGTACGCCACTAGAGCAAGTTACAGTGTACAAAGGAACCATAGAGGATGTAGTAGTGTAGTTGGAGGAACGCGAGAAGAAAAAAAAGTTAATCACTGATGAAACCACACAATTTTGGGTAAGCATGGTTCAAGATGAGCAGTTTAGCACAAAGGTTGCATGAAGCAGAGGTGCAATTAATAGTGATGAGGGTGTCACTCAGAGTGATGCCCCCCATCATGCAAGTAACTAAGGCATCATAATTGAAAGCATTGCAACAACGAGCAACCAAGGAAAGAGAGCATCATTAGTGTTGCACCACTCAGCTGGACAAGTTCCAGGACGTTAGTGAGTACTTATCACTTAAGGTAGTGAATGCGCTTCAAGCTATGTAGGTAGTCGAAAGGAGGTGACCGCCAAATTGGTTGAGCATCCCTCTGAGAAGGATGTGGAAGAATGCACGATGATCAACAAAAAGATCAAATCTACAGTTGAGGGAGTCAAGCAAAAATATGAAGACTTCAAGATAAAAATCAATGAGTATATAGACTCCAGTTGACGTGGCTCGAGGACAAGCCACAATATTGTGTTGGGGGGCTATTGGCAGGAGGTTTTGGTGTGCAAGACAAAGGATGGTGTGCAAAGCAAAGAAGTTGACATAGATTCGTCTTGGTCATAGTTTTGGACTCCTTGGTCATAATTTTGTAGTTTCTGGTCCAAGTCAATTAGAGAGTTGGTTAATGTGGATCATTTTGTAAAGGTGCATGCCTATATATATAATTAGGAATGTAGTAGGAATATAATCTTTTGGAGGCATAAAGAGAGATTATGATTGTATGTGTGATGATATTCTTGACATCTGCTGAAGATCGATATGTGTTTTGTTCTTTGTTGCAACTCTGAGAATGCATTTTGGGAACCTGTTTTAATGTGCAAAGTAATATGACATGAATGGATGTTGATGGAAACTATTTGTCTTGTGTTTTGTGCTTTTACTTTCTTGATGATGCGATTTGAATGAGTATTTTCTCCAATATGGTTTTTGATTCCTGAATGATGAAATGCCTCTACATACTGAATGATGTCATGTTTGTCAATTTGTTTTTGAACAAATATAATGCTGTGATCTAATATGAATGGTTATCGATGCGACTGAACATGAATAAATGATGATAAAACCCCTTCCTGAATCTTTGGGTAATGTTGTGAAAGTAAGAAGATAGGAGAAAAGTAGATGTGCAAGATCCTCCTTCTTACTACAGAAACTTGGTTCCGACAGTTCTCTCTCGAACATCTCGGGTGAGACTTCATCTGCTTCGCAGGTGTTGCTGGGCAGGGTAAAACCTATCTAGGCTGGTGCTCAAGGATATCGTAGTGTTTAGGGGTGTCTATAGAGTGTGAACCTTTGTCGACAGATCTATGTCAACACATTGACGACATAAAATCCTCTTCTAGATACTTTTTTCGATTAAATTCTAGACCATTGGTCCAATCATGTAAGAAACAAAAGGTAGTCTCTCTTTAGAATACATAAGCAAAATATCATGGTGATGTCAATGCATGCATATGGGAAGTTTGGATCCTTCATATGTTAGAAGATATTGGTTTCCTATTCAGGCCTTGTCTATTATCCATTGTGACAATCAGAGTATAATAGAGGTTGCAGATAATCCTATTGCACACAACAAAAAGAAGCAAGTTTAACTTCGAGTTAACTATTTGAGACAGTTGGTACATGATAGTGTTGTCTCACTTGTTTATTGTAGGATAGATCATTATATAGTTGTTATCTATATGAAACTTCTACCAGAAGCTATTTTTTTGAAAATTCATCCTATGATTGGGATTCAAGAAGCTACAATTATGGGTAGGGGGGGGGGGGGTTAGAGAACATAATTTCACCTCCTAAATCTCTAGAGAGTTTTTTTAATGGGGGGAGTTGGAAATTAAGGCTATGTAGGTTCATTAACACCTTTGGATATTTTGGAGACAACCAACTGAAATATACTAGTTGAATAACAGAGCATTTGATTGGAGGCTCGACTGAATGGTTGAATATGTGGTTAAATAAATGTTCAATGAGGAAACGATTGAATCGACTAGAAAAAATGACTAAACAATGCGACATTGCAAATTTCATGGAAATGGTTAAAACAAATGACCCCTATTTGTGGACTAGATCATCCCCACTTCAAGGGAGTTTGTTATATTTGGAGACTATACAATAAGACCCTATGGGTTGCAATGATGTATTGAATATTCTCAATCATATGTTGAAGAATGCATCATTTTGATGTTCTAATCACAATGTACAGTACTCAAGTGTTGTAACGGTGTATTTAGACACCACCTTTTTTCTTGGAATACAATTCACTTATGTTATTTTATTTTTTGTTCTATGGTTCATATGAAGAGATCCCCCAATAGAGTGTAGGATTTGAAAAATAGTTCTAGAGGGGAATAGAATATGAGCCTCATATTGAAAAAATGCGTTTCTAGTTAATTTAAAAGTAATTTCATAGTAGATCCTCTAGGATTCATATGATAAAATAAATTTTCTATGTGTGTGATCATGAAGTGTCTGAACTTGGGATAAAGAGAAATGTGATAGAACCAGGATATTATAGAGGCATGAATAAGTCTGAAAAGGATTGGACATCCTAGTAATGGAATATTCGTGGAGAGATTTAAAATTATTGAATAAGAAAGGATACTCAAGGGGATTATAATAGCTATTCATATTAATAAGGAAGATAGTTTTCATCAATGGAAAGTATGAATTATGAATGTGAATTGAGGATAAAGGTCATGAGAAAAGAACCAAGGTTCCAATGCTATGATTCATTCATTTAATCTATATTATCAAACTGCATATATGTCAAGGGCCTAACCGACCCTTATTCATTATTATTCTATTAGTTATGGTTAGGTTAGCTTTATGGTAGGTTGCATCATGATCACTTCATATCCTATTTATAATAAAGGAGATTCATTTGTACAAGCATCTCGTCTTGTCTTATGCATTGGATATATTGTAAAAGGAGCTTGGCCCCTCAAAGAAACTTAGTATTCATTAACACTTTATCCTTCTCAAGGAACATATCTATTTTTTTTTCTCTGCATTTTGGGGAATTTGGTTCATAACATTTTGTATCATAGCATACGGTCCTTGGCTTGGCTCTTTAAAAACAAGTTTTCTATTCATTTTTGCTATAACATTTTTATAGGAAGTTTAAGAAAGAAAATTTCTAAAGCCACCAAGTAGATATAGCTATGTACCTATGATAAACATTTCATATTATAGTTTACTATAATTTTAGAGATACAATATGCAAAATATAGGGTTTTTGACTAGATGAATAACTAGTCTCAAACATGTGGTCTAGGTAAGAATATTATATAATAATATTTATAAAAGTCCCAAATTAAGTGCCACCATTTGCATCATAAATAATAATATGGAACATAGTGTTCCCAATAAAATTTTGAGAAGTAGAGTTGCAAAATTAGACATGTGGCATGATGTACAATTTCTCTCTCTTGAAATGGCCAAAAAAAACAAGTTGTTGGAAAGCTACCATAACTTTCTCTTGTATTTGTAGTATTTGGTCAAACCTATGGAATTGTAGAGAAGACATATAATGATACTACAAAAAAAACTCACAGGGGCCAAATTTCAAAGTTACCTTAGGATATGGAAGGTCAACAAAAAACATAGTCTTTAAATAAAGGTTTTAAAAGGTATGTAACTTACAATTAACATAGGTTTTGATTGAAAGATATGCTTGGGTGATTAAAAAAGTGTGGTAAATTTGAAATTTACAAGAAATATAGACAAATATTATTGTTTTCTAACATATAAAAGTGTAGTTCAAAAAATAATACACCAATTAAACCTCCGAAGATATCAAGCATGACCCGTGAAGAAAGTGAAGGCATATAATAGGTTATCCAATTTGGGGAGCAAATTTAACAGACTGAATGATAGGTCAACCACAACGTGGATTTGGAACACACATAGAATGAAGTATAAATTAAAATGGAAAATATGTAATAGAGGATGGTAATGTTGGATCAAAATACATAACAAAATATGGCCAATCCCATAATAAACCTAGAGGAGAGGCTACCTAAAAGTGATAATGTGACCCACAAAAATCAAGGAAATAAATATAGTATTCAGGTGGTACATACTTCTAAGTTCCATAAATAAACATATGCAAGGGTCTAGTATTGTGGCTAGTCAAGGATGAACTCCTAAGGGGATTCNAATAAATATAGTATTCAGGTGGTACATACTTCTAAGTTCCATAAATAAACATATGCAAGGGTCTAGTATTGTGGCTAGTCAAGGATGAACTCCTAAGGGTATTCACTTTCCATGAAGATCAATTAAGAAATTTTGATGGAACAAATGTCATTACATGGTTGAACCAACTAGAATAATACTTTGAATTGCATAATATTATGGAATATGATAATCTAAGTATTTCCTTAATGACTTTGGATTTTGATGCAAAACCCTATCATGTTAATAATGAGTAGTTAAAACGAATCCTCCTTCTTATCATTATACTTCGGATTGATTTAAAAGAAACCTAGAATAACAATATGGTAAAGCTTGGGAACAAGACTACATTAGTCCCAAGACTCAAGATCATAGGAGATGTGGAAGATTATAAATCACAATTTTAGGTATTAGCCACTAGGGTGGATAAAATAAGTGACCAACTTCTATTGGAAGCTTACATGGGAATATTAAAAGAATACATTAAACATGTGCTTTTCTTAAAACATATTGAAAATGTTTTGTAGGCCATGCAACTCACTTGTTATATTCAATCCAAAAATAGGGTTACACACAAGTCTACCAGTGGAACATATGGAGGGGGTATAGATATAGTTTATCCTCATAAGGAAACCATGCCTCAACCGACTCAAATATCACAGAAGGAAATGAATGAACAAGGAAAAAATGATTATACTTTGGTTGTAATAGAAAGCGTTCTAAAGGCCATAAATATCAAGGAAGAGAATTGTTTACATTGTAAGATAATGATGAGGATGAAATAGATGGATCCACACAAATGGGTGAGGAAGAACTTGTGTGTCATGTCCCCACATTTTGACCACCAAAAAGTGTTGACCATGATAAACACCTAGGGGTTCTAAGTGATATTATTTAATTACCCTAGGGAAAATTGCTAAAATAATTATGTAAGAGGCTTATATTAAGTTTGATTTCTGGTAAATTTTAATTATTATGCAAATAATTATGTGGAAAATAAGTTTCCATTAATAGGAGGGCCACTTGGGCAAGCCAACTTGATAAGGAGGAAATAGTATTTGTCATAGGACTCACAAAAGCCAAGAAAAGTTGTCAGACTCAAAAGAGGCAACTCTGGGCCAAGGTAGGGCATAGTTTCCATTTGGAGACTTAGTCACAAAAGCAGGAAGTTCAGAAAAAGCTGTCATAAGGAAAAGAAACAACTCTAGGGTCCCTCCATGTCTTACTGTATATGAGGATGTCATAAAAAAAACTAGTACACACTTCCTTAGGAATGGCTAAAATAAGTTATTCACGGTTTCTTGAAATGTCGGTGGAGCGTTTATGAGCCCAAAAGGAATTACCTTAAACTCATAATCTACTTCATCGGTCTAGAAAGTTGTCTTTTCCTCATCTTCTAGCCTCACTATGATTTGGTAATATCCTAACCTTAAGTCTAATTTTGAAAAGTAGCTTATGCCATGAAGCTCGTCCAACATTTCATCGATAAATGGAATGGGGAATTTGTCTTTAATAGTTATCTTGTTTAGTACTCTGTAGTCGATGCATAGCCTAAATGACCCATCCGTATTTTGTACTAGTACTACTAGTGCATCATAAGGACTCTGACTTTCTGTAATCACTCCACACTTCAGTAAATCATGGACTAATCTTTCAATCTTTGTCTTATGATGGTGTGGATACCTATAGGGTTTAACATTGATGAGGCTTGATCTAGACTTGATTTTGATGACATGCTCGAGCTTCCTTTCTGGTGGTAACTCCATGGGGAGATCTTTGAATACCTTTTTGTACTTTTGCATTATTCCTTGGATCTCTGGTTGACCTGGTTTAACCCCTTCCGAAGTTAATAATTCCATCTCTTGGCATCGTATGACATACACTGGTGCTCCCTTTCAAATTAGATTCTCCATTTTGTGTGATGACACAATTTGTGTGCAAGGGGGTTGGAACCCATACAACTTGTATTTTTCTCCATTCCACTTAAATTTTATAAAGTGTTCTTGGTGGTTTGTTGAGTAGTTACCTAGTGTTTGCAGCCACTGAATTCCTAATACTGCATCAACTCCTCCTAAGGGCACTACATGAAATTCTGACTCAAGGTTATAGTTTTGTATTTACATCTTAACTTTGTGGAATTTTCCCACCATTTCAAAATTCTTTCCATCCACAACCATTAAATTCATGTTAGGTACTGGATATATGAAAAGGTTAAGCCTTTTTGCAACACTTATCTCAATGAAATTATGGGTACTTCATGTGTCGAATAATACAACAAATTTTTTATTTTTTATATTCCCTTTAAGTTTTAATGTATGTGGTTGGTGTATTCCTGTTATGGTTGCGATAAATATATTGGGTGTTTCTTCATCTTCTGAATCTGACGGAGGATTTTGGATGTCACGTGTTTCAATCTATGTCAGATTCCTCGTTCTCTGACTTTCCTTCCTTTTCTACTTCACATTGATATAGGTTCTTGGTGGTCTCTTTTTTCAAACATCTGTGCCTTGGGTCCCACTTCTCTCCGCAATATTTACACTTTCCTTCTTTCATTCTATGGAATTCTAAAGTGGGTTTGTTGTCACATATTAGATGTGGTGGCTAGTATTTGGTGTCGGTTTTGGTATTCTGGATGAACCTTCGATCTTTATCATGCCTTCTGTTCCACATCTTTTTTATTTTTTCCTGAATGATTTTTTCCTTACATCTCGCCTTATCCAAGGTTGAGACATTTAGTAGCTCTAGTTCATCCCTAATATAGGGTTTTAGTTTGTACACATAATTTTGTAGGAGTTTACTATCTATGAGTTCCGGCACATGCATCTCTAGGGATTCCCATTCATTAGTGTATTCATCGGTGTCACCTTTCTGCTGTAGTCTGGTGAGTTTTGCGAATAATTCCTTTTCATTTAAATCTTCAAACCTCTTAAAGAAGTCATTTTTGAATGTGTTCCAATTGACCTTAATTTTCCATGTTGTAACCTTCCACCACATATACCAACTGTATGCCAGATATTTTAGTTACATCGAAGCATATTTTATCATTTCTTCGCCGGATGTGATATTGTGTATGGAGAAAAATTATTCTGCCTTGTTGATCCACACCACGTTTTGTTTTGTTTCGCCATTGAATTTTTAAAATTCTAGCTTGGGTTTCATTTGATATCCACATATTGGTGGTTTTGGAGGAGAGAGTGGTTGTTTAGGACGTGGAGAATTATCATGATTGATCTCTTCTTGTGGGATTTCCCCTTTGGGAGGAATCGTATTATGATGGTTTGAACTTGAGGATGGTTGATCTTCCCTTGACACATTGCCAACTAATGTGGTAATTTTTTCTTCTAAATATTGCTTGAGTTTTCTTAATCCAATTTTGAACCCTACTGATATATCCCTTTTTACTCCTTCCATCTCCCATGATACAACTTCGTTGACTTCCTTTTTGACAGTTTCTGATAATTTGTTTTTTTTCCTTTGTGTAGTTCTGCTTCGATTTGGTCAAGCCTTGAATGTAACCCTTCAAGATTTTTAGAATTTTGGGCTTGGGTTTTTTCCAAAATTTATATTCTATCCTTAATTTATTTCATTTATGACATACTCCTTCTACAAGGAGGATTTTTTTTTGTTTACTAAAGATGGTGAGATTTTAACTATAATAATTAATTATTATATAATAACAATCTTTATTTTATTATTTTGTTTTAATAATAATAAAAAACAAATTTTTGAAATACTATAATACAATATTATAATATTTAATTTTTGTTTTTATGTAGGTTACGTGGAGGTGGGAAAATGGAGGCAGAGCGAGGACATGGTGAGGAGGATGACAAGGGAACTGCGAGGGGTAGGGAGAGGAGTGTAGTAGTCGGGAGGATGTGGAGCAGGTGTGTGCAGCTGGTTATGTAGAAGGAAGGCGATTGAGAGGGGGATGGAAGGGTGGATTGGAAGATGGTTTTGGAGTGTGGATTGGGAGGGAGACATGTGCAAGAGCTCGAGGAAAGAGGGGGAATGCGAGGGAAGATGCAGGTGGGTGTGGAGTGGTGCACGAGGGGAAGATGAGTGGATGCAGCGATGAAGATGAGCGTGGTTGGTAGAGTTGTTGGGGAGCTGCGTGAGGAGAGAGACGCAGTAGGTGCAATGGCGTGGGGGAAGAACGAGGGACTAAACAACGAGGGAAGAATAAAGGTGATGGAAAAGTGGTGAGAGGGTGAGGAAGGTTAAGGGATGGAGAAGCTGGGTTGTGGAGCAGATGAATGGAAGCTTCTAAGGAGCCAAACATGTCTTTGATACCAGTTAGAGCGAACGTAATCGAAACCCACAAAACTTGAATTATCCTCAAAGAATAGTAAGAAGTGAATGATGAATTTTTACAATAAGAGAGAAACCTTTTACAGGTCTAAAAACACTGTTTCAATGGAATGGTGTGAACCTATAATTATCTAAGTAATATTACACTTAATCTTTTAAATATTTGTTCTTAAATACTTAGATACATAACATTCACATGCACAGCTTCAGGATGTTGCTGCACAGAAGAACCATGTTTGTTGGGCCCAGAAATGGCCCCTTTTTTACCATCTTTATCCACTCATTTTTGCCTTATCCTACCCTATTGAGCCCGCTAAATAAATTTTTTTCCCTCACTCTACTCCTCAAGTCACCAAGGTATGGTTGGTTATTGTTTTATTTTATTAGTACTTATGATTGTGGTAGTTAAGGCTTTATATATTTAAATATGCTGACATATGATGGTTTATAAAGGTATTATGAGATACAGAGAATGTAGATATAGATGGATAGACATGCCAAGGAGGGGATGGAAACTCATTGCGTAAGCTGATCGCCACCCATCCTAGCATTTCCCAAAGAATGCACTCTCAGTATATTACTCCAGGCAAGGTTGTACAAGGATAGCTGTAACAGAAGGTGATAGATTTGGAAGTCAACAATTTGTTGCTGCTCGTGTATGGCTGTGATCTGAGGATATCACTATTTCTAGGTCAATTAACAGTTTCCCTATATTTCCTACTTTCATCCTGCCATGGTTGTAACAATTGTTGTAATTTAGGGTGCCTGAAGATCAGAGATCTTCATGGCTGCCCAATAATAGGGATAGGATGTTATGATTTACATTGTATAAATATGGAGAAATCTTCTGAGCTTGGGGTTGAAACCCTAACCAATTTATTGTATTAGCTATGACTGAGAGTTGTGTAATTGATCTACCTTTTTAATACAAGGAGTTCTTCAGATCTAAGGGTTTTCAACTTGTGTTGTATCCAACATCTCTGTGTGAAGGCTAGGCCCGCTTTCCCACAGGGATTGCTAAGTTAAATTAGGAATTTTCATTATTCTATTGTGTGATGTTATGTTAATTCCATTTCTTCATAGGAAGCTGTAACAGCTATGGATTGATAGTGTGTTATTAATTGCATCTCTTGGAAAGTTGTAGTGGCATGGTAAGACAGTCGACTGTGTAGGTAATTATTTCTTATGCAATTGCATGGTAGCCGAACAACTTTGTTCATCCCAAGATCTCTTGATTGTTGTTTCCATAGATTCTTCCAAGTTGTTATTTTGCTTTCATGATTGCAGAATTCCATTCATGTACTTTGAATTTCTAGATTAGTTGAACTCAATTCATGTACCTTGAATTTCTAGAATATCTGAACTCAACTTCTGTCTTTTGAATTTCTAGAATAATTAGATTAAGAGGGTTGTGTGAATCATTAGATGGTTTGATAAAAAATATTTTGTTCTCTGCAAAAGTAAGCTAGGTGTGGTTTCATGAATATTTCAATTCTAGATCAGAATAAGTAGAAGGTAATTGTGACTGTACTCTTTAGAAGGTAAATGGGATTAAGTGGATCTTTGGGATGAGCGTAGCTGAACAGAGGATAGGATTGTTTACTTATAGCAACTCATTGTTTAAGCATATATAGTGCATTTTATCCTTGAAATAGAAGACTTCCATGGGTTGACAATAAATATTACACACTCTGTATGTTAGCTGTAATTAACTTGCATATTGGGTGCCCAACATTTTGGCACCGTTGTCGGGGAGGATAAGCATTAAACACTATCATAGTTGCATTCTGCAACTATTTATCTTCAGTTTTCCTATTTGAATGATTTGGGTTTCATGAATACAAGAAGGGTACAGTGTGACCATCTTATAAATCCCAGAACCCCACAAAATACTAACACTGCAGGTGGTCAAGGTCGTGGTCGAGGTCTAGAATTGGGGAGAAGAACATTCATTGATGATCTGGTTGACAGAACCAATTCTTCTACCAGGGATCGCTATCAGGAAACACTTATCAAAAGATTCCCTGCCAATCCTGGGGTGTTAGTGTCAGGATCCACAGTGGAGAACACAAGAGCAACTGCAACACCCTCAAATACCCCTGCAGAGGAGGACAAAGTTAGTACTGCAGGATCTGCTGATTGAAGTCCAGTCTATCACAATAACGGAAAGGTTATGACTAAAGAGGAGTGGAAATAGTTCCATCAGAAATTTGTTGATCAGTGGAAGGACGAAGAGAAGAACAAGGCAAAGAATGAAGAGGAGAAATAAGAATAAGAAATGAGTAACAGACACAAATCTGACGAGGAAGAGGCAATGGGAGAAAACCTGCCTGAAGGGACGGTGGCGACACTTCACTTCCCATGTCAACAACCAGAAGGGACAGCTCCAATGAAAAATATATCACCATCGGTGTTGCCCCGCTTTCATGGAAAAGTGACAGAGGATCTAGATGAATTTCTTTTTGAGTTTGATATCCTATGTCGCAGTTATGACTACACCACCAATGCACAGAAGCTGAAACTATTCCTTGCCACTCTGAAGGACAATGCATTACGCTGGTTCATGAGCCTAGGAGGCGAAACTGTTACTAATTGGGATAGGATGAAATAGGTGTTCCTAGAGAAATATCAGGAATATTGCAAAAATAAGGACAAGAGAGAAGAGTTGTTTAAAATGGTACAGAAGGAGGACAAAAGTCTGGAATATTTTGTTGAGAGGCTTTTATACAATGTGCAAAGAGCTGGACAGATGCACATGGGGTTAGATGTGCTCAAGATAATCCTGCTTTGCGGGAATAGGGATGATTGCCTAGATATGTTAAACCTGTTAGGAAAGGGGGATATCTCCAAGAAGTCTTTCGAGAAGATTGTGGAATTATGTAAAAGGTACTCCAGGGGATCTTCCAGTAGTAACAAGTGAGACAAATGGGACAAGCTAGAACATGATGTCTTCGACAGAACTCATAAGTCATCTAATGGAGGAGCCACCCATGCGGAGATAGGAAACCTCCTTAAAAATTTTAAAACAGAAATGATGAGCTCTATCTCCTCGGAAATAGATGTCTTGAGGGAAAAATAGAAACAGGTAGTGGAGGATCTCACACTGGGAGTGTTTTGTCCTCAATGTCAAAAAAACCATCCTCTGAAGGAGTGCCCATTGGACAAGATAGAAGTGTGTTAGATGTGAAATCTGAACCATGACACAAAAGCATGCCCATCACTTCCCCAAGTGAAGTTCATTTTACAGGAATCAACTCTAGAGGTGGAACCAGCTTATTTTATTGCACCAAAGAAGCCCTGACAGCCTCAAAATCAAGGTATGACTCCAAACTCGTTTCCATTTTTGAATAACATGAATAATTGGAATAATATGCATAACATGAATACACAATTCCCTTCATCTTATTCTAACCCTCAATGGTACCCCTCTTAGCCCTCAATGCAAAATTATAACTCTTGGAATCCCTAGGTTCAGCCACCACAACCACCACACCAACCAACTTCTTGGTCTCCTGGATGGAGGAATTTCCATCCAGGGAACCAGTTTCCTCAACAACCTCCACATCAACAACAAACATACCCTGCTCATTATCCTCAGCCTTCTTAGCAGTCGTAGCTACAATTGCAGAACAATGCTGCCCCTAACATACCGATACGACCTCAGCTGCCTGCTCAGCCTAATCCTAACCCGAAGAATAAAATAGTCCATCAATTTAAGACTGTCAATATTCCTGCTTACTTCCTCACTCCTGTGCTCTGCAATGATATTCGCCTATGATCAGGAAATATAGTGGATCCTTTGATCATTGAGGATGTTCCATCTCCTATACAGGAAGAAGGGGTGAATCCACAACATTTATCTAATCGAAACCCTATCATTGAATATGTTGAACATCCTATGGATGTGTTGACTGAAACACAGAATAATATACCCAGCAACACACAGCCTACTCAGTTGATTAGGCAACCACCGTACCCTGAAAGACTAATGCTACCAAAGGTAGTGGGAGAACCTTAGTTTAACCTATTAGGAGAGTTGAAGAATCTTTATGTTAAAATTCCCCTCCTTTAAGCTCTTCAATATGTACCTATCTATGCTAGAACTGTTCGGGATTCGTGCACAAGAAAACTAGGAAGGAAACCCAGATATTCTCCCACTGTCCATGTCATAGGGAAACTATCTGCATTAATAATGGGAAAAAACCTTCTGGCCACACTACTACATTTCGACCAAAAATCCGACGGCCGTATTATCGGATTTTCGACACTTCCTTGTCGCATGTACGACACTATGATTTTTTCTTAAGCATCGGTGGCTTGTCGTCGGTTATCCGATGGTTTATGATGCATCGAATAAGCGACGGATAAGCATCGGATAAGCACAGGATTAGAACGCGTCGGATAAGCGCTGGATTATGAATAGGCGTCGAATAAGCGATGGTTTATGAAGCGTCGGATAAGCGACGGATTATGAATAAGCGTCTCTTAACCGACGGTTTATGAAGCGTCGGATAAGTGACGGTAGGGAAATTAAAAAAAAAAAACACCTCACATAGGACCCCTCATCTTCCCCAATTGCCTTCACAAAACCTATTGTTGCCTCCTCTATTGTAAGAAGCATGTGTTACTCTTTCAAATTCAAATCAGTACACTGCACATTGGATTTATGCATGGCAATTCACTAGCATACAACCTACTTAAGATAACTACTTGTTGATATGGTATTTACTATCAACTCGTATTGATTCAGAATTTACATACAACTTTTCTGATGCTTTAATCTTGAATTACTCCCCCAAACTTCAGGAAAATGAAACAACGAAAAGTATTACGCATTAAAGAATTCAACATGTTTGGAATTGAAAATGACTATATGCCTGTGGCATATATATATTATATATATGGACAACTAAAGACATAAATGCACATTATAAAAAAGAATTTTCTTTTTTTAAATATTTTTTCCATGCTTGCATAGACTTAGTAGGTTTTCAAGCTGTTGTTTATATGTCCCCAAAGAAGTCTCAAGGGAAGGACATTTACTTGTAAAACAGTCTCACTAGCGTAATCTTCACCAACTGGCTTCATGCAAATATCCTTTAGCGATACAAATGATCCAGAGTAGTTTCCACGAATTCCGTCTACCTATTAATCAAGCAAACCGAAAATATATCAGCCAGAAACCGAAATTTGATCAAATATAATTTCCCTCCACGTGTCCTCAGCTTCAGTTCTCCTGAGACAGGTATTAGCATGCTACTGAAAGACACTTCAATGGTCTTACCAAACAAAGAAAATGACCAGTAAGGTATACAACATTAAAGTAAGTATTCCCTGTTACCTTTTTCTGCATTTCAAATAACAACTTGATGTTTTTATTTGTCACAATACTTGGAGCTAGACTATCTTCTGAAAGAGGAACAATAGCCAAGATGAGTTGCAACCAACCAAAATTTCACTCAATTCAAGGATCTTCACTCTAGATACAAAAGATAAAAAATGTTAGAAAGGTCCAGAATTATTTAATCCCCTTTTTCTATTTTCACAGATATATAATCCTTATTGCCCTGACTTTTCAAATGGTTCTCCAATAATCTAGTTATCCTTGAACCCTTTTTTGTACTCAAAGAAAAAGCACTCCACACTCGTTATCTCATTTTTTTATACTTGAAATCCATCGTGCGCGATCAATAACCTTAACCTTATTTTTCTTAAATCAAGGGTGCAATCATTGATATTTGGACGTATGCAACCTTTTATTATTTGGCTTCACTTTAAATGATTTTAATACTTTTTTAATCCTCCCCCTGATTTACATGCTATTCCAATCCTACTTTTGACAACTTCAATTTTGGTGGGCAATATATATGGTTGCAAACTATTGTCACACAGAAATCACTACTTGGATCAGATTATAAGAAATGCATATCAAACAAAAGAAGGCAATAAACCATAATCCACTTTCATCCTCTGGGGTTTCTGAATCCTATTTAACAAAATGTTCTATTATGTCTTTGTAAAGATCAGTCACAACCAAACAAAAATAAATCATGCATGAATCATCATTCACAAAATGCACAGAGAACAAAGAAAGACAATAAACTATTTGTGTCCACTTGGCTTTATGAAAGAATGCTTATCCATTCCTATTTAATTACCTGTTCTATTCTGTAGAAAGGATCCAAGTGGGTGTCAAAGAACTCCTTTTCTTTTGCTACCTTGCTTCCAGGGCCAACCCACAGCTGCAAAACCAAGTATAATTTACGTGAGATCTTATGACATCCAAAGGAAACTTCAATATTCCTATTACATGTACTAAACATCGAATTCTCTGTCTCATTTAATTTACAGTACAAAATGTCACTGTTCTTTCATCAAATCTGCAAGAGAATGCTAACTGAATCAATAAATCACAAGAACATCTTCATAACCTCAACTCCACAAAAGCATTTGAGTCCTGCATTATACATTGCTTCACCCCTCGAAGTAATGTGTGCAAAAGTGATATTAGACTATGGCGACTGAACTCATAAACACGGATTTACAACTGCCATGCTTTAAGCAGTAGGCACACACCCTGTGATCTCACTTTACAAAGAGAGCCTCAAATTTATTAGATCAAAAAATTTGTTTTAGAACCAGTGGGTTAAATTTGTTTTACAAAGCACATACTTATACAACCACCAAGTAATTGTTTTAGAAGCAGTGGGTTAAATTGGAGCCTCTTCCTCTCCATC
>LPNX010088513.1:479958-503681 GCA_001517045.1 Pseudotsuga menziesii | reverse complement strand
GAGAGGAAAAGACACTACATAATCTGACGAGTCTTATAATCTTAATAATCGTATCCCAAGGCCCATTTGTACCATCTCTTTTGTACACTATATTCTTTCCAGAACACATTGAATAAATGTGGAGGTACTTTAGATGTAGAAGAGAAGTGGGCAAATCACATCAGAACAGTTTGTTCCTTCAAACTTTCCTTCGAGTTGAGAGTATTTGCTTGGTTGTTGATTTACCAGGGTCTACACTCCAGGGAGTAACTGTATTGGTCAGGCTTTACTAATGGGGTCAAAGGTTGGCTAGAACTGTTGTTCGAAGAGGGATGGAGAATAGGGGTGAGGCTTCCGAGATGGAAGAATCTCACCACCAAATAAGGTGTGGCTTTAAATAAATGGGTTCTGATGGATGGACAGTTTATCCTAGTCGTTATGAGGGAGCTAGGGGATGGTGTACGGCAATGCAGATCCTAAGGGGATAAGATAGCTATCTAGGGATGATAATTAATGTAATATTCAACCAATGATCCTATAATAACCTGTTATAATGGCATACATTATGCTTTGGGAGTGATTAAAAACACTGTCGTGTAATTTTCCAGTAGAAAAGATATAGCATCTGCCGTCACCTGATGGAAGAGCAAGCAATGTTGCTGTATGCTCTTTGTCAATTATGGTATGGGAATTTCTCGAGGAATTAGTTATTGAAAATGATCAACATTCATATGCACGGAATGAATCTAAGCTATCCAAATTGGATTCCTGGACAGCCAACATAGATTCCCTCTACTGGTTTATGCTGAGTACATAACTTGAACAGTGAAAACAACAAATGGATGCCCAAATTTGTTCTCCTGGAACCCCTTTGTTAATCCATAATGTAATCAGTTGCTATTCTAATACGAAACCAGGACAATATTTTATTAAAACCCACCAAGGTTGTATCGTATTATCATTCATATTGGAAAAACATATGCCCTTTGACCAATTAGAAATCATGTTTAGGGTTTTCCTTGTCTGCAAATAAATCTGACATTTAAGTCAATGTGATGATTTAATGTCAGATCTGCATAAAAAATCCAATAATATGATTTCTAGTGGCATTTTTCATCACCAAATTAAGTCAAGTTGTTGTGGTATAAAATGCCTACTAATTTGAAGTGACAAATTTATAATTACCTTTATATTTAAAAGCAAGTACTATTTGTCTACATGACAGAATAACCTAGTCCACCACCTCCCTCTGGTATAGTCCACTCAATATTCTGTTTTAGGTCTTTTATGTCACAAGCCTGCAAAATTATAAAATGGTGAATAACAATAGGGATTCATGTTAAAGAATTGCAGAAAAAAACATTAAAATGCATCCTTAAAAAGAAATGTCATCAATGAAGAGATTAATAAAGGCCTTCATTCATAAACTATGTTAATGAATTTGCTGATGGAGATCAAGGATCCACGTTTCCACTGATATGGATCTGCTATGGGCCTCGAAACCCTAATTTGTCCCTCTAGCATTTATCAAATACCCCACTCTAAAACACACAAATATGAGTTTTTCATAGCAGTTTGTATATCTGTAGAGAGTAATTTGGAGAGAGATATTTGGAGATTGAATTTTATATTCATGTTTTTCTTTTTTCATCACACACATATCGTTCTCCCATACCTACATCCAGTGTTTTCAAAAAATCCAGCAGATCCATTTCTGGATCCAGATCTATATATGTTTCCATGAAAGTTAATTCATAAAAAATAACACATGTTTTCTATTTTTATTAAAGATTTGCCATCTTTAATATTATTGCACCTACTACCAACAACATTCATTGTTTTCCATGCATTCCATCATTCAAAAATAGATTATAAACTCAACGATTCCCACATATGATCTCTCGGTAAGCTAACAAATAGTGTTAGTCTTTGGCACAGGCAAAATGACATTGCAAGATATTATCAATTCAGTTGATGAATTTTCACATCTGCAGCCTGCAGGGACGTTCTTATTCAACTGACACAAATACATCTGATTGTATCTCATTTTGATGTAGCAATATTGTTAACAAATAACTTTTCAAATATCAGAACTGTTTTGAAGAAAAACAAGACAAATGTCTAAACTTCTTTATGTCTAGACTCTAGACAATACTATTAATCTGGTGGCCAAATGCTTGACTTTTTGACTTGATAGAATGAAAACTCAAGTTCCCTGAAACAGGGGAATGGATGTAGTTTCCAAAATTTTGTGTTACTAGATCCATTTGTGGAGGATCCAGGATTCACATCTCTGCAGATTTGGCAGTATCTATCCCAGGTTTGCTCAGGGACCAATAATCCTAACTTTTTCTATAAAATAGCTCCTCCCTCCATCCTAAAATCACAAATTTGAGTTTTTCATAGCAGTCTGGTTTTTAGTTTGTAAGAATAATTTGGAGCAAATTATATTTGAAGATATGAATTATCTATGTTTCTGGTTCATGGTTTCTTTTTCATATGTGTGTGTTGTAGCATGAAGGCTTTCACATCACATAATGACAATAACTCTTTTGGTTACAAGCTTTGAAAATGTTACTTCAAACTTTGAAGAAATGCCACACATTCATTGATTTAAATATATTAATGTCAAGAAAACATCAAACAGAGAAAACCTGTTAACATTTTAAAAGCCATAAATAACCGCACAATGATTCATTGATTCATCACATATTCACAATACTCAGGAGACAACCAAAATGAAAACTAAAATTTGCCTTTATGTATTAAGAGATTTAGGCAACAAACAGGAAATAATTACATTGAATACAGAATAAAAAATTGCCTTTAAAGAGTACGCACTAGGCAGTATGATCAAACTACAATAAGAAGAGACATGATGTCTAGATCAACATTGTACATCTGATTTCCAATTCTCTCATGTGCATTAAAGGCATTTGAAGCTGCTTGTTGAGCTAAACTTGAAGATGATTCTAGTATGATTAAAATCCTTTAGTGGAGATTGGACAGAGAAGTCTCGAAGGTTGGATCTTGAATACCTACATCCAAATCCGTTGATTGATAATCTTATTTCTTTTATGAGAAAAGACAAGATTGGGCTATAAGTTTAGAAGATTTTCATCTTTCTTTGAACCCAACCTATTATGCTTTATCAAGAGGATAAAGCCACGGCCCACAAGCACTTAATTTTTCTTTGGTGGTGAAGATCTAGACACTTGTGATTGAATACAAAGTGCTGGGCATTGCAACTCCTCTACACTTGCTCTATGAATGGTCCGTCACTACAGAAGTGCCAAAATACTCCTATTGTTAATGGCTGTGAAATTTGCACAATGCACAATCTGGATGTGTTAAATGTACTAAAATAATGCAATTGGTAGCTAGCAAGATGCATGACTACATGTAACATAGAACAATTATACATTAAATGCAAAAATTGCATTGATGCAGAACACTTAAACTCACTATAACAAACTAGTGGAACATTCAGAATAAAATTGTAAATGAATGATGAAACATCAATAATCATGTTATGTACGGATACAAACAAATGCATCAAGAAGAAATAATTTCTCTAATGTAAGCTTCTACCAAATAGTAGAAAAATGTAGTCTAGTTGGCTTTCACCTTATTTACAAAGAATAAGGTACTTCTATTTATAATGGCTCAATGGGCTCTCTATAGTGATTCTATTTATAATGGACTTTTGCCTCCTTTAAGAGAAGTACTTCTATTTATATTCCCCTCAATGGGCTCACCATGTAACAATGGCTCTGCCAGACAATGTGAGATCAAATTTGGCATATAAGTTCATTTCATTGATGAAATGGATTGTGATGTAGTCCCATTAGATGTCTGCGACATAACCTTTGACATCACTTATTTGTGGGATCACATGGCCATATAACCTCAAATTACAGCATAAATATAGATTGATTGAAGATGGAAATCCATTTCTAGTTAATGCTTATATAGATGACTGTCTAAAATAATCCATTTCTCGTTAAATATAGATTGAATTTCACACCGTCCACCATTCATTTGATTGTCTGCAGTGGATTATTTTAGACCTTAGAGACAATTTTTAAACCAGCTATGAGGATGTACCAGAACTAGCTCTAATTGGGAAGGTGAAGAAAGTAGGAAATAAAGGAAGATCCAAGAAGGGTCAAAAGAAGAAAGAAGACTCATGGTCTTCTAACCAAAAGAAGAAGGATTTGACTCTTGAGCCATATCAAGTGCTTCAAGTGCAACAAGCATGACCACTTTATTTGTTTGTAGTTTTCAGTTTATTTCATGACATGGGTATTTTGAGAAGCCAGTAGTATTATATTTTTTTGTTTGGCATTTATTTTATTAGAGAGATATATAATAGAATATTTATGGGAAACTCTAGGATTTGCATAAAAACATTCAGCTTCCGTTTATCTCCTATCTCGTCGGTTTTCTGGATCGAGGATGCTAGTAACAAGCAGCCAAAATACCAGATGGTAACCCAAGGGATTCATGGGGTTTCATCTTGAGGCCTCTGTGAACTTTGCACAAGATCATCTACCAATAGAGTTAACCATTGGGCAATTAGTTTTACCCTCTTTATTATTATTATATCTCTGCATTTCTTTATCTAACCAAAAGATTCCTCATTTTGCAGGCACCCCTTGAAGGTCCACATGGGAGTTTACTTCCATGTGGTTCTGCTAACCAGGCATGGCTGTCTGTTGATCTGGTAGAGGTATTGTGCCATATGGCAGAGATTGGGCATGGGAGTGCTGTGCATGCATTGCTTGAGTTTCCTATTAAGCACTGTCCAGAGATATTGTTAATTGTCATTGCCCAAGTTAAGGTAAAATGCAAGGTCTTAATGCTTTTTTTCCTCTTGAAGTTGTTTTATGTTTGTTGAGCACATTATTGCTTTATGGTGACTAAAAGGAATGTAACACTGTTCTCCAGACTGCATTCAATCAGCTGCAGCATGAAATATTCATTGCCCTTTTCCCATCATATCTTGTTGGTACCAATCCTAATTGTACCATTCTCCTACATCAGCTATGGCTTGTTGATCCTGATATAGTTCTCTGGGGTATGATGGATCTCCATGCTAAGGATCCTAGCTGCATATTAAATATTTTAGATGCATGCCAAGAGATAAAGGTAAGTGCTTGCAGTTAAACTCAATATAGCAGATAGATATAAGATCTGTATCTGTCATAGATAGTGTCCAACGTTTTGGACCTATTGTCAATCTTTCTTTGGAGACAACTGCAATACTCTTCAAAGTGAGTTATTTTTTTGTGATTTATGGACATGTTTCAGCATGAATTATGGTATCTTGTTTCACTCTAAGTATTGGGTTATTCAGGTTCTTCAAGCTAATGTGGGCCAGTTAGCATCTCGAGATCTTGCTGAGGAAATGAAATGATTGCATTATGCAATTGTCCATGTTAATCCACGCTTATTGAGTGTTGGGGCTTCAGAAAAGTCATCATCTGAGGTCTTTGCAGCTGATATTGAGGAAGAGGCAAACTCTTATTTTCAACAGACATATATTGGACAGTTAACAATGGATGATGTAATAGAAAAGCTTGCACATTTCAAGGAGTCATCTGAGAAGAGGTATCTTGTTTCCTGACCTATAAATAAAGCTAATAGTGTTCTCAGCTATAAAGCTTTTCCTGATTAAATTGTCTTTTGACATTGGAGGTTTTCTAGTGTGATCTGTTTCTATTTGATCTTCTTCTAACAGTGATTGTCACATGCCCTACATGTAGGCTGTACTTAACACAAGGCGAAACATTTCCCAACGAGTCCTCAAGCCCTTGGGGCATGGGAAACAAGGGGAACACACCCCCAACACTGGGGGACACATCCCTATGGGACACTATTAAAACCATAGCTAAGTCTCTCTAGGATTAAGCAATAACTTATTAATGTCTGAAAAATCTAAAAGAGTTTACAATTCGTCAACAACATGGTGGACGCAAATCTAGGCAAAATCAAAATGGATTATGAAATGGCAGATAGTATGGTTTCTTCATCAAGCTTTATAGGCAGTTTTTTTAATCTAAATTTTGGGAGGGAAGCTCTTCAAAGCAAAGAATGCAAGCCTTGATTTAGATGACACATTCACCCTTCCTTGATAATAAAGTCGCTGTAGGATGCAATCTGAGTTTCATTCACAGGTTTGCTGGAAAAGTCTTTAAGTCCGCGACAGGCTTCCACACACAGTTTTGCTGGAAATGCCATTTTGAAACCTTCCATACACAGTTTTACTGGAAATGCCTTATAGAATCCTTTAAGGATTTAAGGATAATACAGGCTTACCAGGCATGCCTGAGAAGTTTCTTTAAAGAAGGTACAGGCTGCCTGGCTTGCCAATGGTAGTTGAGTAATGATATTTTCAAATTCCTTTTAGGCCTGAAGACAATTCAGAGTTGTATACTATCGTTCCACACACAGTTTTGCTAGAATAGTCTTTTAGACTGAATGGCTTTTAGCCTTTTGTGACATTACATGGGGCCCCTATAGGATGGATTAGTACTGAGATTTCATACAAAGGTTATGCTATTGGTTGGTAGTTTTTTTGTCATTAAGCCGGTATACACTAGATAGATGACAAAAGCCTATTTTTTCCTGAAAAGATGAAAGAATGTTTTTTTCAAAAACAATGTAAAGGTAAATGAGAAGGGATGCTTGTCATAGCCAAGGAATTGTACATTTAGCATTGTGAAAATGCTGAAAATGCATCTGCAAAACATACAATTTTTATATTTAATAAAAGGTTATAACCTTTTTCCAAGAAGAAAAATAGAGTAAACAATAAGTGAATACAAAAGTACAACCTCCAACTCTAAACAAAAATGGAAAATACAAATAAACAACCATGGTACAATAAATGTGAACTCGTATACACATAAATATGCCATATTTCATTCTCACTTGAGGAATTTTATGTACCACTACTCGTTTTATTGTTACATGTTTCAAAATTACCAAAGTTTCTGTCAGGAAAAGTAAGCAAGTTGTTAAGTAATATAGAGACCTAGATTAGAATGTTATATTGTATCTCAGGAGGGCTTCGTAAAAACACACTTACTTGTCTAAAGATAATGTTCATAAGTTCATCTCCAGAATTGCAATTTTCAGAGAGAAAGCCATTCTCCATCTTTACATGATCTATTGGATAATATTCCCTCAACTTCATTTGACTGTCTGCAGTGGATTGCTCACTTTCACATCGTCCACCAAACCCTGGAACAACTAAGTTCACTGGTGGTTTGAAATCCAAATTCATCTTTTGATCACAAAATCTAGTGTTCTGCCCCTAAGATTGAGCAGTATATGTTCCCACCATTTTCTGATTAAGAAGAGATGCCCGGCTCAACTGAGTATTTAATAGAGGATTTGAAATGGCTCCAAAATATTGATTATGATTTTTCCAGTATTTCTTTATAATCTGATTCATACTTTGTCTAAGACCATTATTCATATTACCAAGAATTGGAAGATTAGGTCTTCTATTGTCAGATGGCACAACTTCGCTTATGTTCCCAGTGCTATTGTTCATTGCACTAATAGAGGACAGAGAGAGATCATTTCTTGGGATAAGATTATGACAGCTAGGCCCTACAAGAGAATTAACTGGAGGAACATAAATGTCCATTGACATACAATCAAAAGGATTTCCCTTACATTCTGCACACCAGAGCCTGTACTACTTAGAGGGCCACCCACTGAACGTGCATTTGTTGGTAAAACTGACACTACGGCACCATTACCCCAGTTTCCACTATTTCCATTTGTATTAGGTAGTTGAGAAGACATTACAATGTTAATATCACTTGCCCCTGATCTTTGACTAATAGTTCTTTCAGTGGTTAAGGTGGTCAAACCCCTTCCATGCTTCTGTTGCTGCTGTTGCATCAATTGCAACACCAAAGCATTATTTGTTGAATGCACTGAGATGTTGCCACTAATACCTTCACCCAGGCCAATAGGGGAAGTATTTGTAGCTGTCAATTGCCGCTGCATCATGCGAAATCCTGTAAGATCATCCACAGGAGCACCTATATCTCCAAGTCTAGCAATTTGTTGTTTTTGCTGTAACTGATCTAGCAATGTAGCATATACTGTTTTGGAGAATATATTGCCATGGGTATTGAAAGAAACTTATCAGAATATCAGAGAATATTAGAAAATATTGTTAGAAGGCAACCTGAAAAACTCTGAAAACTTTCTAGGTGAACCAAAATCCTGGTTTTGGAAGAAAATGGCCCATATACGCTGAAAACTTAATGTGAAATAGCAAAAAATTTTAAAAGAGGAAATAGAAAGGACCTGGTAACAAGCTTAGCGAAACGCCCCACCAACATCATTCACCAGAATCGTAGACCCTGCATTGATAATGTGCAGCCGTTGGAGAAACCCCACCCTGTCAAATCTGCGAGCAGGCTTAGCTAAACACCCCACCAACATCATTCACCAAAATCGTAGACCCTGCATTGATAATGTGCAGCCGTTGGAGAAACCACACCCTGTCAAATCTGCGAGCAGGTAGGCATAGGTGAACAAACCCCAAGCCATTGAATCTAGGAGTAGGCAAGTGTAGGTGAGAAAACCCTAGTCCATTGGATCGATGAGTAGGTGTGCTAATTCTAAAAACCCCAATCACCCAAGTCAATTATGGTCCGAAGAGGGCCTGCAAATACAACCAACATTCCATGGATGGTGCCACCACCATGGGTCCTTTCATCAACCCATGAGGGAAAAAAGGTATTGATGGGATGCAGAATGGAAAACCAGCGAATTAAGAAAAAATAGAATAATATCATTCACAAATGACAAGTGACTCAATTACTCATTACTCATAATTTAATATTTAGAAATAATATATTCAATCATAATATTTAGAAATAATAATTTAATGATAGTCACAAGAATATGAGAGGTATTAATCAAGTGCATACCTTTCAAGTATGAGTTGATAGCCTTGCGAATCAATCTTACCTTGGGGAACACAAACTATTTCATAAATATCACCTTTGAAATAAGAGGCTTGAGGTGAACAACTATCACCTTTGAAATTATCTTATATATGCAATTGCAAAGTGATAATGGTATGAAATATTTGAATTTCATAGGCCCCAATCCACCTTTGGGATGGATTCTAGGAATATTGAATTTAAATTAGTATGCATCGTCCTAGTCATCTAAACTTCCTCCTCCACCTTTAATAGATCATCACCAATTATTTCTAAGAAGTCGAATCCACATAAAACTTATTTGGTCACCCATATGACCCTAGAATCTTATCCATTTGGAAATATTAGAGGAAGGAACACAATTATTCCTTTGTCACTAGTTGAAAGAGATCCATCTTCTTTTCCTCCTCAAACATCCTTGAAAGAACACCACCAATTTTAGGATCTCCCTTAGGTTGGATTCGGATGGTTCTTTGTAGATATAATTAAAATGATTGACCCCTAGTCCAAAGGAAAAGATAAGGGGAAAAACCATACTTGCCAACAAACATGATATGACCCTATTTGAGGAAGATGAAGATGATCATGAAAATTGAAATTAAATGTTTATATTTCTTGACAACCCCTTGAAGGAGAGAAAAGACAAATCATATAAAGGATTTTGGAATCTCTTGATGATTTTAAACTTGTTTTCCTTTTTTCTCTAATATGATTGCTTATATATATTTCACTTTGATGATGGAAAAAATAAAGGTGAAGAGACTTCCACTGTTTTTGCCCTTTATTTAACACTTGTAGAAATTGTAGAGAGATTAGGATTTATTAAATGATAATTAAACATGATTATGGACATGAATATGATGAACCAATTAATTGAATTTACCATGTTAAATAATTGACCAATTAAGTGAATTTATTTAAATAATTGACCAATTTGATGCGTTGTCGCTTAAGCGATGCTTATGAGGCTAGTCGTCGCTTAAGCGACGCTTATGAGACTAGCCGTCGCTTAAGCGACGCTTATGGCCACATTTAAAAAATAAATAAATTATCTTTGTGATTTTTGGTAGGTTTAAAAGAAGAAATCCATGTGCCGTCGGATTTTGGATCGAAATGTAGTAGTGCCAAATATGACGATCCAGGGAATCCCACTGTCACTGTGCATATTGGGCATATACAGATACCCAACGTACTGGTAGATTTAGGAGAAACGATTAATGTCACAATAGTTGAAACTGTAAGGAAACTTGGGCTCACTAATCTCAGGCCAACCCCCACCATTTTAAAACTGGCCGATAAATCCACCATTAAACCTGAAGGAATTTTGGATGACCTTGTCATCTCAGTTGATTCTTGGGAGTACCCTGCTGACTTCTTGGTTTTACAACCTAAGTCGCAGCTAGGAGGACACCCACTAATCCTGGGAAGATCGTGGTTAGCCATAGCTGATGCTTGCATCAGCTATAGATCTGGGTCTATGACCATATCAGATGGCACTGAGACAAAGAACCTCACTCTCTACCCTCCAGCTCAACCGAGCCTAGAAGCTAACACTTCTTTATGGATGGATCTTGAGGAAGAAGAGGGCCTTCAGCCATTATTAATGATAGGGAAGGATTTAACCTTTAAGGATGAAACTAAAGATGATGGCATTAATGATTTCATCAGTGAACCCACTTCGGTCAATAAAGAAATTTATCAAGTCCTGAGCATTACTCTAGGTAAGGAAGAACAAGAAAATCTCATGGAAGAAGCACTAGTTAGTGACACACATATAATCCCAGTATTGAAAAATTCTAAAAGCATTTCTGTCGAAACAGATTCTGGAAAAACCCTGAATATTAACCCCAGTCTCTCCCTAAATTAACATAAGTGCCTGATCAGTCTCTTAAAGGAACACAAGGGGGCATTTTCCTGGGAGTACACAGACATGAGGGGTATTCCCTCTAACTTGTGCACCCATCATATTTATATTAAAAATGACTCCCGGCTTGTGTGCCAGCCTCAACGACGAATGAACCCCAACCTTATGGACATAGTGAAGGAAGAAATTCAGAAAATCTTGGAAGCATGATTTATATATCCTATTTCAGACAGCGAGTGGGTGTCCCCACTCGTAATAGTACCCAAGAAAAATGGTAAATGGAGAGTCTGTGTGGACTATAGAGAGTTGAACAAGGAAACACAAAAAGATCATTTTCCCTTGCCTTTTATCGATCAAGTACTTGACACCTTGTCTGGAAAGAAGTTCTTCTCCTTCCTGGATGGGTTTAGTGGGTACAATCAGATCCAGATTGCTCCTGAAGACCAGGATAAAACTACCTTCACCTATCCTTCGGGAACATTTGCTTACAAAGTGCTTCCCCTTGGTTTATGTAATGCACCAGCAACATTTCAGAGAGCTGTGATCGGCATATTCTCAGAATTAGTTAATGATAGTATGGAAATTTTTATGGATGATTTTACTCCTTATGGCAAGGATTTTGAAGAAGCACTGGAAAATTTGAAAAAGGTTTTAACTCGCTGTGAACAGACCCATCTCTCTTTAAGCACTGAAAATTGCCATATGATGATGAGTGAAGGAGTAGTATTAGGGCATTTCATCTCTGCTGATGGTATCCAGGTGTATCCCTCGAAAATTAAGGTAATAAAAAATATACCTACTCCTGCAACTCAAAAAGAAGTGCGAAGTTTCCTAGGACATGCCGGATATTACTGAAGATTTATAGAAAATTTTTCCAAACTTGCCTCTCCTTTGTTTTCATTGTTAATGAAGGACGTGCAATTCATTTGGAATGAGGTATGCCAGACAACATTTGTTAAACTTAAAGAGAAACTGTCCACAGCCCCCATCTTAAGAGGACCCAATTGGACCCTATCCTTTCATATTTCTTCAGATGCTTCTGATACTGCTGTTGGAGCAGTTTTAGGTCAGCATAATGGTCAAGTACCTTATGCAATTTATTATATTAGTAAAAACTTAGCCCCTGCTGAACTTAATTATATTGTCATTGAGAAGGAGTTCTTAGCTATTGTTTACTCCATTAACAAATTTTGACATTATATTACTGGATATCCTACATTTGTGCACACTGACCACTCTGCCATTAAATATCTCATGAATAAACCTGTTACTAATGCCAGAGTGACTAGATGGCTTTTATTATTACAGGAATTTGATATTACCATTATAGATAAGCCTGGAAGAGAAAATGTTGTCGCTGATTTTTTATCTCGTTTCACTAACAGTGATGATAATTTGCTTGTTGAGGACTCTTTTCCAGATGAACATTTATTTGCAGTTTCAGCTCACTCCCCTTTGTATGTAGATGTCGCTAATTACTTGGCTGCAAGAAAGCTTCCGGAACATATGTCCAAAAGAGAAAAGAGAAAAATTATTCAGCAAAGTGCCAGGTATTGTTGGGTAAATGGCCATCTCTTTTACATAGGCCCTAATCTTAAGATCAAAATATGTTTAAGAGAAGATGAAATCTTCCATATACTGAAGGCCTGCCATGATGAGCCTTATGGGGGACATTTTGCAGACAGAAGGATAGGACACAAAGCACTGAGAATGGGCTACTATTGGCCGACCCTTTTCAGGGATGCAAAAGGATATGTCCACTCTTGTGATAGCTGCCAAAGGATGGGCCAGCCCAATAGATTAGATAAAATGCCTTTGCAACCACAATTAGTGGTTGAACCCTTTGATAGATGGGCTTTAGATTTTGTTGGTCCTATTAGCCCTCATTTCAAGCAGAAATCCTACATCTTGGTCTGTACCGATTATATGAAGAAATGGGTAGAAGCTGTGGCTCTGGCTAAAGCTAATGACCAGGCTGTGATTGAATTCCTGTACAGTGAAATATATACCCATTTTGGGGTGCCCAAGGAAGTGGTTACAGACGGAGGACCGCAGTTCATGTCGCATCAATTTGAAGCTCTGTTACAGAAGTACCATATTCAACATCAGGTAGCTTTACCTTCCCATCCCCAAGCTAATGGCCAGGTGGAAAGCACTAATAAATTTATTGAAGCTATCCTCACCAAGATAGTCAAGAGCCATCATAGAGATTGGTCTGACAGACTTCCGAAAGCATTATGGGCATATCGCACCACTTGGCGTAACACTACAGGTTTCTCTCCTTACGACTTAGTGTATGGGACAAGCGCCGTCTTCCCAATTGAATTTGAAATTAATACCTTGAAGACGGCCATAGAGGTAAACCTAGATGTAACTGAAGCCCAGAAGAGGAGATTGAACCAATTGAACGACCTGGACAAGAACCGGTTAGTTGCCGTGGACCAGATAGTGTTAATTCAGCAACAAAGATCCAATTGGCATGACCGATTCATAAAAAAGAAGGTCTTCTATGAGGGAGACTGGGCACTAATATACGATTCTAGATTCAAAAGAGATTTCAAGGGTAAACTATGCACAAGATGGCTGGGCCCATACCTAGTTGACAGGGTATTTGATAATGGTACAGTCCGCCTAGTAACCATCGATGAGAACCGCGCACCATTATTTGCAAATGTCCACAGGATGCGACTATACCATAAGCCCATTTCAAAGGATTCATTCATCTCACAAATTGCAGTTGATACAGATTACTAGTTAGCACAAGGGAAGGAATTTTTCTCTGCCCCTGTCAATCCTTAATTGATCACCGTAAATCGCATATGAATCTTTGTACATAAATAAATGTTTTTTTTCTTTGTTATTTCTTTTGCACTTGATCTGTTTCTGTTTTTATGAACTGTGCAGGAAAGCACCCAATAATGGTGGTCATTATAGGGCCTGGCGACCAAAGTCATTCTTCTGTAACTTCCTGCACCCAAATTTTTTTTTCCCTTAAATAAATCTGTCACAGCTACAATACCCTTTTTCCGGCAACTGTAACACCCTTTTTCCAACAGTTGCGACACCCTTTTTTGGCAGCTGTAACACCCTTTTTTCGGCAGCTGTGACACCTTTTTTCAGTAGCTGCGACACCTTTTTTCGGCAGCTGCTATGCCCATTTCCGGTAGCTACAACACCTTTTTCTAGCAGTTGCGACACCTTTTTCGGCAGCTGCAACACCTTTTTTCGGCAGCTGCTATGGCCATTTCTGGCAGCTACAACACTATTTCCGACAGCTGCAACACCATTCCCGGCAACTACAACACCATTCCCGGCAGCTGTAATTCCACTTCATTTGGCTGATTTTTCTATCATTCAAGGCCGCGCCTATGCTAAACTGTTTGATTTCTCTATGGCCCACGGCTGTGACTCCTGTGTTATTGGCATAATTGTTTTTTCAAGATAGAAACTCCTCCAGATATGGCTCTGATTTTTGACGCCGACAATTTGACTTATCCTCCAACATTCATCGTATTTCTAACCCATTTTTACATGAAGGTTCGCCGACAGCAAAAACATCATTACATCAAACCTCTGATAATGACTATATTTAATGACTGCGCCTCACATGTTCTACTAGTCTCCAAGGACATCATCCATCACGCATTTTCGAAGGCATGGCTTTGATTAATTACTTGATTAAGTCTTAATTGGATATGACAATATCAACCATACCTTCCCTTTTTGTGCTCATTATTGCATTGTTACTCTCTGCTTGTGCGACGTAAATGACTAATTATGTTACCTAATAACCGCCACCTTTCCCAATTTGGGATCAATTTCAAACAAACCCGATACGCTGAAACTTTCCAAATTTACCCAACTCTACTCTCAACTGTTCATGCATACTCTATGATGTAACCTCCATTTTCGGACTCTGTAATTTGTTGAGCTCCAACATACTTCTGAAGGCAGGTAACCATGGGTATTCCAGCTCGGTATGAGCCTTCAAACATGCAAGAAATCAGATGAAATGCTGAATTTTTCGCCATATTTCAAGATTCCGGTTGGACAGAATTTTTCAAACGATTGAATGGATTTCACCATGAAGCAGCTTTACAGTTTGCTTTGAATCTTATAGAAACCCAATCAGAGGTTTGGGGATTGTGTATTGAAGTCTTTGAAGCCATAATGGCTGAGGTCACTGGTCTTCCTCAGGTGGGAAGAGCTTGGTTCGGACGTTGAATCCCCACTACTGTAGCAGTACAGGACTTTCTAATGGAAGGGGAGCAGGTTCAAACAACACGAAGGGGGATAGTATTATAGTCATTTCCATGGCCCTAGAATCAAGTTGTTGTTTTTCTCAAGAAATACATCACCTACGAAGGTAGGTACCAAACAGTCTATCATTCTGAATTCCCTTTACTATCTCATCTCCGTCACAGGGCTTTGTTAAATATTCCATATTATTTTCTCAATGATTTACATCATATGGCGGGGTTCATTTGAGTTGCCAAACATCCACTCTCCTCACTGACCCACCATGGACTCATTATAATCTTAAGGACCCTTGCTCAACACAATCTATCCTGGGACCAATTTACAGCCCAAGTTCAAGAACCTGCTCCTTTGCTCGGTGTTCCAATAGAAGAGGATCAAAATCAAGAAGAGCTGATCTATCCATAGTTGGGGGGAAATGTAGAGCAATAGGAGGTTTGGAGACCCTCCAATTTAGTTGGGGGGGGGGATATGAGAATGTATCAAAGGATCAGTCGGGGGAACAAGTAGAACATTCAGGAGAAGATGTACATGAAAACCCGGTGGAAGAACAAAATAGTAGGGCAGCTCTAACAGCAGAGGGTGAAACTGGAGCAACATTAGATGCTGTGAAAGTTGAAATCGAAGATGACAGAGCCATGGAAATTGAAGAGAACACTGAGATGGTGACCATTGAATCCTAACTTGAATGGGGAGGAACCTTGATTGAGGAAGAACATCCCAAAGAACAAGAAAATGTTGGAACTGGGGATATCCCTTCCACTTCAACTGTAAATCTAGAAACTCCAGCACCACAGAGAAAAAGGAGGAGATCAAAGGATGAAAAAAAGGATGAAATTAAGATATCTCCACCAATAAGAAGGAAAAGAACTAGGTCAGTCGCAGCAGCAGAAGCAGCAAGGGAAATATGGGCAACCTTAGAAGCACAAATTGAGTTCCCCATTCTTAAACCCAAACCAATTGATGCCCCACAGGGGCCAGTCAAAGAAGAACCTCAAATTGAAGGACTTCTATTTGAAAATAGGCTATTAAAAGAGGAATTCCAAGCACTCAGAAAAGAATTGGAAAATTGGAAAGAAGTGTGCATAAAACAGGGTGAAAGAAAGTTGCACACATTGGTTGAAGCTGCAGATCAATTGGAAGGATCAAATCCTATCGAGGCTGGCAATGAGGAAGAAAGAGTGGTCTATCCTACCTATGGATAAATATTTGATGAGTCAGGTTATAAGGTTATAATTCGTGCCTTTACAACACATCAGTCTACACCTACAATTGTGGAAGGACAGGGACAACCTGATTTGAGAGATGATGGGACTCCCAAAGAGGAACTCCATGAGAAGGAAATTGCAGATGAACATGATGCTATCACACAAGAACCAACATCTTTAAATATTCCTGATGAAGTTACCAATCTGAGAAGTGGTGAAATTCCCCAAGAGAAACCTCCAGAGAAGGAAGTTTCAGATGAGCAGGATGCTGTCACATAAGAACCAGCATCCTTGAATATTCCTGTCAAAATTCCCACTAAACCTAGGAGAGAAGAATCAGAGGTTGAATTTATTCATGATTTTATGGATGAAGATTGCATTGAGACCCTGAAATCCTCTCATGACACAGAAATAATAGACATAAAAATACAATAGCAAAATAATGATGAGGTTGAACATGATGCTGTCACACAAGAACCAGCATCCTTGAATGTTCTTGTCCAAGTGGCTGTCCAAGTGAGAGAAGAAGAACCAGGGACTGAAGGCACTCAGGAATTTAATGAAAAAATTTGTACTTCGACCCCAGAATTGTCTCAGGACATAGATATACTGGAATTGGAATCACAACAATAGGGAAATGAAGAAGTAAATCAGGATGTTGTCACACAAGAACCAACATCCTTGAAAATTGTAGAAGAGACTCATGGGATGCAACACGAGGCCAATCCTTAAGTAGTGATATGGATTTGGGTGAAGATGAACAAGGTCAATCACAACCCTCAGGTGATACTGAAATACTTGAGGAACAACTGCATACTGAAGAAGACATCCAATATTAGCATCATGAGAAAAAAGAAGAAGACATCCAATATTGTCACACAAGAACCAGTAGCCTCACAGTCGTTGGTTGAGATAGCAGTTGATGATCAGGTAGAGAATGAAATTAAAATGCAGGAGGAATTTGCTCCACAAGAACCAACATCCTCACAGTTAGCTGCCAAAGTTGCCAAAGAAGATGTCGTTACACAAGAACCAACATCTCCAGAAGTGGTGGAAGTTGTTGCTAAGGAAATTCCAGGAGGGGTTGCTGTTACACAAGAACCAATACCCCTAGAAATAACTTTAGATGTGCAGAATGTCCAATGTGGCACATTAGGTGACAAATTTTGGACTGAATCTCTTCAAAATTTTATTGACCTGGATTCTGACAAGGAGGAGTATCTTGAAGAAGAAGAAACCCTGAACCCGATAGAAGAAATCTCAATTTTGAGAATGGAGGTAAGAAAGTGGAAGAACCCAGTGGAAGAATATCAAGGAGGGATGGTTTCCCTCACTGAACACAAAAAGACCATCAAGAGACTGGAGGAGAAATGGGTAGAAGAACGCATGACCCAGAGACTTCGAGAGGAAGAACTACAAAAGGAACTAAGGGAGCTGAAAAAGTTCCAGTCTATGCAGAAGAAAAAAGATCAGATGTATGCTCTCTGTCAAGAACTCCTGGGCACTAGAATACCCTCTTCTTCTTACCCTATCTTTTTATTTGAACAATTTGTGTGGTTTAAATTAAGGGTTGTGAAAGAAGGAAGATCATACGAGATAGCAACCTCAACAAAATTCTTAGAGACATTTTTGAGAAGTAATTTTGAAGACCAGAATTTGTTGTGCGAGCTATATTTGCATGAAATGGCTTGTCCTTTGGACCTCCATTCGAACTCTATTCCTTTTTTAGGAGATGTTCAGTTGAGGGGTTTTGCCTCTTTTGTGAGCAATCATGCTCAGTGGGAAAGGTACTTTCAAACTTTTTTCCCACAATGAAGCCCACTCGAACCTGTGGATTCAGAGTGAACCTCAAAATCCTTGGATGTTCCTTGCTCGACACCAGGGTCTACTTTCATGCCCCATCCAAACTTGACATATAATGGAGCTACAGGAAGGGGTTGTTTCTACCTGTACCAACCAGATTTATATACACCAATAAGCAGCGTTGGAAGGAAGTAAGCACACATGGCAGGTTTCCTCTCCTACTCTTAGGAATAGAGACCCCTATTGTTTTAGAAATTTTGAATAGGCACTTTCCAGGGTTGAGGGTTATGTTGGATGTATCAAGGAGTGTGGGGCTAATTGGTTGGGCCTGAAATTTAAATTTCTCCTCATCTGGTGGCCAACAAAACCATATAGGATGGATTTCTCACTAACCAAGATAGAGAAGCAACAATGTTGGAGATATTGGGTTTCCCATAGAGGGTTCATAGAAAAATAAGGAACGTCTCAGCTCCCCTACATCTTCTCTTCTCTCCATGAACAGAGCATAGTGCAAGATTCAGATTCGGAGTAATAGAGGTTTTTGCATGAGGACATGCAACAGGACAGTTGGGGGGAGATATTGGGCCCAGAAATGCCCCCTTTTTTACCATCTTTATCCACTCCTTTTTGCCTTATCCTACCCTATTGAGCCCGCTAAATAGATGTTTTTCCCTCACTCTGCTCCTCAAGTCACCAAGGTATGGTTGGTTATTGTTGTCTTTTATTAGTACTTATGATTGTGGTAATTAAGGCTTTATATATTTAAATATGCTGACATATGATGGTTTATAAAGGTATTATGAGATATAGAGAATGCAGATATAGTGGGTTGGACATTCCAAGGAGGGGATGGAAACTCATCGCGTAAGTTGATCGCCACCCATCCTACCATTGCCCAAAGAATGCACTCTCAGTATATTACTCCAGTCAAGGCTGTACAAGGAGAGCTGTAACAGAAGGTGACAGATTTCGATGTCAACAATTTGCTGCTACTCATGTATGGCTGTGATCTAAGGATATCACTAGTTCTGGGTCAATTAACAGTTTCCCTATATTTCCTACTTTCATCCTACCACGGTTGTAACAATTGTTGTAATTTAGGGCGCCCGAAGATCTGAGATCTTCATGGCTTCCCAATAATAGGGATAGGATGTTATGATTTACATTGTATAAATATGGAGAACTGTTCTGAGCCTGGGGTTGAACCCCTAACCAATTCATTATATTAGCTGTGACTGAGAGTTGTGTAATTGATCTCCCTTTTTAATACAAGGAGTTACTTCAAATTTAAGGGTTTTCAACATGTGTTGTATCCAGCATCTCTGTGTGAAGGCTGGGCCCGCTTTCCCACAAGGATTGCTGAGTTAAATTAGGAATTTTCATTATTCTATTGTGTGATGTTATGTTAATTCCATTTTTTCATAGGAAGCTATAACAATTGTGGATTGACAATGTGCTATTAATTGCATCTTTTGGAAAGCTGTAGTGGCATGGTAAGATAGTCGACTGTGTAGGTAATTATTTCTTATGCAATTGCATGGTAGCCGAACAGCTCTATTCATCCCCAGATCTCTTGATTGTTGTTTCCATAGATTCTTGCAAGTTGTTCCTTTGATTTCATGATTGCAGAATTCCATTCCTGTACTTTGAATTTCTAGATTAGTTGAACTCAATTCCTGTACCTTGAATTTCTAGAATATCTGAACTCAACTTCTGTCTTTTGAATTTCTAGAATAATCAGATTAAGAGGGTTATGTGAATCATTAGATGTTTTGATAAACAAGATTGTATTCTCTGCAAAAGTAATCTAGCTGTGGTTTCATGAATCTTTCAATTCTAGATCAGAAATAGTAGAAGGTAATTGTGACTGTACTCTTTAGAAGGTAAATGGGATTAAGTGGATATTTGGGATGAGCATAGCTAAACAAAGGATAGGATTGTTTACTTACAACAACTCAGTGTTTAAGCGTATATAGTGCATTTTATCCTTGAAATAGAAGACTTCCCTGGGTTGACAATAAATATTGCACACTTTGTATGTTAGCTATAATTAACTTGCATATTGGGTGCCCAACAATGTTGTTGCACAATGCTGCAAATTACAACAGAGTTGTTTCAAGTTATTTCCCAAAGAGAAAGATTTATCTCCTAAGAATAGCTTGTATTTCTTGTTTCACTGCTTATTTTGAGGTGGGGGGGGCGCGGTTTCCATGAGGTTTTCCTCTTTTTCCTCGGTTTATTAAGTATCTTTTTAATTATTTTAGATTGTAATGGGTGAATTTTGGCTTGTTGCTAGGGCCCAAGTTGTCCAAGTTAGGATTAAGGGGGGGTTTTAGGATTATATAATCCTCCCTTATCCATATATAGTCTATTAGATCATTTTTCCTAAATTAGGAGTCATTTGCTAGAGTTTGTTGCCATTGGTGTGTTGAGCATTGGTTTTCATTGATGACAAATCATTAATGACAAAGGAACATAAAGGTTGATGTCATGGCAAGAAGAAAGATGCAAAATGATAAAGGAGTCATAATTATTGATGACATGGGCATTGGAACACTAGTCTAGGAAAATGAACGATTCTGTGGTCATTTGTGTGTCATGGAACTATTGATGGCCATTTATGGGAAGAATGGTAATTTGTGGATTGATGAGTATTGAATCTCACACAATTGAATATAAAAGTAACTTGATGATGTTCTTGTAGCACATGATGAAGAAGTCCTCAAATGTTTCTTGTTGTTGAAGGTAATGATGGGCCATTTGATGATGGCTTGCAAGCTAAATGAAGGTACTTCGATGATGATGCAACCCATGTTTATCCTAAAAGATCGTTTGATGAATATCTTAATGCTGACGATGAGGTAGTGATGGTTTGTACACTTCTTGAATAAGACCATACACTTGGAGATCTTTGCGAGAATCACTAGCAAAAAATGGACATAAATATATATACATTTGTAGAAGTTGATATGGTCGGCCTAGCTTTGGAAGAGTTAAAAAATAAAATAAAATAAATTTTATAATAAATACAAATTCAATTGACAGGCCAACTATCCTGATAAAAGGGGTCAATTCCTAAAATTACAGTAAGATTAATTAACAAAAAAAAGGGGTAGGTCAGCCAGCTAAGGGATTTATTTGTTCCTACACAAATTCTATATATATACAAGAGCTATTACACAAAATAAGATCATAATTCATAGGTTAATCTAGCTCTGATATTTTTAGGTGAGTAGACTGAGGCAGCAGCAGCAGAGTGGATAAATGACAGTGATCTGAGGCATAATTCAGAGGTAGCTGCATTAGTGCGTCTTTGTTTTTTTATCCTTTATTTCATCTCTGATTTTCTGAATAACCAAGGATACACATGAGTTATACATTTCAAGAACAAATCTCTGATTTTGGATAGTTGTAGCTACTCTGATATTTGGGTTCTAAATAGTTTTGTCCTATATTCTTTTGAATATCTAAATTCAGTGATGTATGATGCAACCATAACTAGGTGCAAGATGAAGTTTTTATAACAACCCTGGATATGAAGACTTACAGCTGCAAAGACCTAATCTTTCTCTTATTTTCAAAATATTTTGAAAGCTTGCAGACTTTCCTTTGATGTGATAAATTGGTTGTTTAAGTTGACAATACAACAGACAGTGAAATTTTTTTTAGTGATAAGTGCATGACGTAACAAGTGTAGACACTTGAGGATTTAAGCATACATTATTGATATATTGATTACATAGAGTGAGATGAAGTGTGATTTCAATGAACAAGAGCATACTTAGATGATATGAGCAGATCTAGTGGAGGAGCAAACTTTGCTGGTAAGCAGTGAACAAGATAAGTGTTGATGTAAACAGATGCCATGATATGTGACTAAACAACGTTGGTGAGCAGAGGTCAATGACAGAGCAATCATATTGGTGACAAGAATGAGAATGATGTGTGAGATGTAATGTGACAAATATGTACTTATGATACAAGTTGGGTCTTGTAATTATTTTTCTTAGTAGGATCTAAGAAAAGACCAAGCAAAATCTTGGATAGAAGTAGGAGCTTCTGTATCAGTAGGTGCTGATTTACCTCACGGTCACAACCATTTGAAATACAAAAATATTACAAACATTATATCTTGTGTCTCTTGTGCAATGTGTTGATGATTATGTGTTTTATTTGATGAATGAATTGATTATTGAAACATAGTCTATTGATGAATATGATGTTGAATTGAATGTGAAATGATGAATTAAGTTTTAGAGTTTGAAGAAGTTAAAATTGAAGTAATTCCAAGCTCACCGATTCACCCCCCCCCACTCTCGGTTAGCCATTGTGTCTAACATGGTGCCACTGTTGCCAATCCCTACACTTTAGGAGCCATTCCGAGTTCCACCATTAGCATCCATTAGTTGGTTGTAGTTGGTAGGTAGTTATGCTAAGTTAAGCTCCATTTACATTCAGTTAGATGTCCTTCAGTTCAATTACCAACAGTCTTGCATGGCTGCATGGGAGTAGGCACCATTTTTCACCTACCTCATCAGTTTAACTAGTTTAACTGATTGATAGACTGAATTAGACATGTGGAGTTATAGTAGTGAGATCCAATAGTGATTTATACACTTCTAGTTAGCCAGCCAGTTAGGATTGAGTTGGTAGATTCAAATATTATCCACATGATTCGAATTCTCCTTATTGTAACACTGTTGTATACTGCTAGAATTAATGAATATTAATGTTGTAATTTACTGATCAATTCTTATCAGTTTTCTCTAAAAAATTTCTTGTTAAGTGTTCATTGTACTTATTATTCCACTACACAAATATACCTTTCAATTGCACTCATTTCCTGTATATCAATGGTTCAATAATTCAAACAATACCCTCTGGCATGGGTCCCACCACCTTGGGCACAAAAATGTCGACACATCTCTGATTGATCAACTAAGAATCCTCTCGACGTAACCTTTCCAACCATGGAAAATTTTAGGGGTTGATTTTATCCCAATGGAGAAAATTAGGGGGTTTTATTTTTTAATGGGATAATTTTTTTTATTAAACACCCATTAGGTATGATTAGCCTGCATTTTATTTATTTATTTTTAATGAATAGGAGGTTATACTGATCGAATTTAAAAAGGCTAGACAAGATAAAAAAAAATTTCCCCTCTAAAAGTGGATTTAAATATATGCTTACCCACAAAAATCACTAGGAATATCCCATTCTCCCCCTATATCTAGGAATGATAGTTGCTATGGGCTCTATATTCTTTTATCGATCATGGGAATTAAAGTCAGAGTTTCATTCATCTATATTTAATGGTTTGAATCTCATTTTTCAAGTTGACTAATGTCCACATGAGAAGGGTAGTTGATATTTACTATCAGGTCTTATATCGATCCATTTGAATCTGGGAGAGTTCTAAATCCCATCACCTCATATATAAAGTTTCCCCAAGAAACATGGGGATTATGAAGCTTATGATTATCGACGTGGAAATAATATTTTTGTGGGTGTCTTGGGAATCATGCCTAGGGGATGGGACTTCATTCATATCCATGTATTTGGGCATGAAGGGGACCATGAATTTCCAATGAGAAACTTTCCAAAAGATTCACCAAGGCTTCACAATGTTACAT
>LPNX010088513.1:466840-479650 GCA_001517045.1 Pseudotsuga menziesii | reverse complement strand
GCCTTCATATTTTCCTATATATCATAGGAATTCACCCATTTATTATACATAGAAATATAAGGAGGGTTCTTAAAAGTTTCTGTGTTTCCAACGTTAATTACAGAGTTTTTTGTATCAATGGAATTTATGTCCCCAATTATTTGATGATTTGGGACTTAACTAAATTTTATTTGAACAACTAAGGCATGGGAAATGGACTGATGAAAAACATACAATTCCCTTCCTACAATTCAACCGTTATAACTTAGCCTATCTATGAATTTGTGAGGAAATAAGACATTCTGCTTTCATTTTTGTCACTAGATATTAAGAATTATAGACATAAGAACTCCATCAGATAAATTTGCAAGGTTTCCCATCACAAAATTTATTCCTACATACTACGCAAGGAAAGAAACAACAATTGAACATTAACCAAAAAAAAATCACTTAGTGAATGAACATTCCAGTCATGAATAGTTCACAAAACTTAGATAATTTGGGGGTTATTTAACTTAACATGGAGGAATGGATTCCCACAGGAAGTATGCATACACCACAACATAAATTTCACTAAGTATTTTCTTTTACAATGAAAGTCCATCAACGTTGACAACATCAACTCCAAATAACCATTTTCATATGCATTCTTCATAGTCACTCATACATAAGAATATTCATGAACATATATGGATAATTCAAGTTTAAAAAATCTATTACAAATCTTTATATTCAATATAAATAATAACACAATTCCTTTTGGGATCATTCTTATGTAAAATCATTCATAATTATATTAAAATTGATACAGAGCATTAAATACTTATCTCAATAATGGATAAATTGAGCAAATTACTATGTGTGAGGCACATTACTCCCAATAGTAGGCTACCTTGCCCATAAATCTCTCAGTAAGCTTCCACACCCAAGATGAAACTATGAATCCACCAAGAGGACACTCAAGGTTGTTGGAAAGAGAATAGACATGTGAATAGGGCGGGCCTCACCAAGTTATCTCGCATAACTTGGTAGTCAACAATTTCACATCAAACAACATGGTTTATTTCTCTAGAATTCAAGAACTTGGCACCAACAAGTTCCACATCAAACAATATAGACCCTTCCTCAGTTTTTATTCCAACCGCACAACAATGGTTACCCTTCACTACAGTACCTCAATCCTCCATTGTTACCAATTCCATAGAATTTCCACCAAGGATATTTCATACACGACTCACCATATCACTGGTAACTTAGAAAGGGTTAATACATAGCATCCAATTCCCCACAACTATCCAAAATTAAGTTTCATGATTAGGGTCAACTGATATACTTAGAACTTCCACCCCCACTGGCATAACAGTTCACTCACAAAACAAATAACAATGGACCTCCATGCATTCGAGAGAAAGAGAGACCCAACCCTTCCTGCATGCATGATTTTAGCTGAATGACCAACTTTGTCGACATGGTCTCTCCCAAAAGACTCATGCCCCAACATAATGCCACTAATCCTTCATTGGCATGTAGGATTAACTATAAGGTTAAAAAATTATTAAATATTATAGTAGAATTGAAAAATACTTTTGGGTTCAAGGTTAGGATAGGGTCATGTCATAAACCCCCCTTATGATATCTACAACCCCCTTTCCTTCTTACTTGTGGATTCATAGTTACCTATTCTCTTAAGTGTCTTCCTCATCTAGAGACAGTTGTATTTTATATTAATATTTGCATAGCACAAAATGTTCACCCCTTTAAGAATTTCATCATCAAGATTTACATCATTACATTATTAGACAAGGGGTTCACAAACTAGAGTGTTGCATTCCCCTCCCCCTTATATCAACATTGTACTCATTGTTTCATGGATTAAAACATATTATCCAAACTTTATTTACATTCAAAATGTATAAATTCTTCAAAATAAATACGGGTATTCATCTCGCATAGCTTCTTCCATCTCCCATGTATCTTCTTCAGGACGATAATGGGTCCAGTGGGCCTTTATCTATTCTATTCTCTTATTCCTTAGTGTCATGATCCTTTGGTCCACTATGCAAAGTGGATGGGCATAAATTTCCTCCTTTAGTTATTCATGTATCAAATACCAATCAAGTATATGATTAGGATCATGTACATACTTCTTCAACAATGAAATATGAAAAACATTACACACTTTAACATTGGGAGGTAGAGCCAACTCGTATGCTACTAGTCCAACTATACTTAGGGCCTCTAATTAGGGATGTCATTGGTGTTGTTCCAACTCTACTTACCCCTTTTAGAGATGTTGTTCCTCTAATTAAGGATGTCATTGATGTGTTTGGTCATGTAAATCCTTGAGGTAAAACCTTTGTTGTAAGTCGGGTTAGTAGTACCCAAAAAAGTATTATTAAAATGTATTTTTGAGTCTTCCAAGGAAATTCATCCTGGAAACAAGGAGAACTCGGTCCAGTTGGGTTATTATGCCTATCATCTGATTAGAATAAATAGGAGAGATGTTTCCCTCATTTGGACAAGTAGAACACTCAACGAGTTGCACTAGAGAGAGAAGGAGCAGTCCATCTGGGAGAGAGAAAGTAGTCCAGTATTATTCTTTGGGTATTATAATTATTATTCTTTGGTTCTTAAAATGTCCTTGGTTGAAGTCCATATTGAGGAAGTTTTGTTGTGTTTTCTCCCCCATGAGGGTTTCCCAGTATAAATCTATGTGTTATTTTGTGTGGATATGCTTGTATTTCTTTCAGTGATCCTTTTGTATATGGTTATGATGTTATGATGCTAAATGTTCTTAGATATTGTATAACCACTGAAAACTTAACATTGTATCAGAACCACCCTGAAATAATTCTTTGTGCAATCGAAACACTGCTACAACTGTAGCTACTTAAGATTAGGGTTTCATGCTTGAAAACCCTAGAATAAAAAAACTAGTCATAGTGGGACTTTCACTATAACTCAAAATTGGATAAGGATCAGAAGCTGAAACATTTACAAGATTAATATTAAATATTTATGTACCTTGTGTACGAATTTCAGAGACATTTTCACTATACTTTAGGAGATATGATTCCTCCAAATCAGGGTTATAACCTCCTCCAGAATCCAGTCTCAAACAAGAAAGCCAGGGAGAATTCCTGTATCTCTAGATAGGAAGGTCCAAATCAAATTTCTCAAGATTCTTCATATAGGAAACATACTTTAGTTTCTATGGTATGAGTTTCATACCCCGAAGGTGAAACAGTGACACGAGAAAGTTCGTACAAGTTCTCTATGTTGAACAATCCTAAAAAAAGTCACCTTGGTAAACTTAGCATAAGTACCACTTGGTTAATCCAATTATGGTCTAACCTATGGGTTTGTAAAGAAGACATATTAGGATATCTTAGGATGAATTTTTAGACCCAGAGGAGGAATAATTTCAGAGATACAACATAATCAATATCAGACATTTTTGCAAAAGAAATTGGAGAAAACTAGGGATTCATGTTCCGGGCACTTCCCTCCACCAATAAATTGGAAAAGGAGGACTATCAAACTTTCCATAGGAGGGTGCATATTCATATGGAATAAGTTCCTCATTATGTGGATTTTCAACTTTTGACCTAACACTACTGCCAAGGAAAACTAGGGCATCCGATATTTTTCAGTTCTATCCATAGTTTTGGACCCAATGAGTATGTTGCTCGGCTCGACTTTAGGAGGCACATATTTCTATCCAATTAGATATGAAAGATACCTAATTTGAGAAATTAAGGTTTCTTTGTAAAACACTAGGTCCACCATAATCAGTCTTCCATAAAATATTTCAAGCAAGCATCAAGTTGAATAAATTTCATTGGTAAGTTCTATTCTCTCTATTTCCATTTGATATTCTTGTTTTTTATCATGATGACAAACTATACCAAGCTTGAGGACAATATTGAAGGAAACAATAACTCTTGAACATGGAAGTATAGAGTGATTCTCATACCTAAATAATCATGAATTGAAGAACTATGACAAAGAATAAGCTGTAGATCCAGAGGGAGATGAAGACAAAGTACAAGAAGGACTTAGTCAAAGCCAAGAGGATTATTTCTGTCTCCATTAGTTCTCACATGTATTATCCTTGAATACTCCCAAGGATATTTTTGATGCAATGAAGATATTGTATGAAGGAAATAATATCAACAGGAAGATGGTATTGAGAATGCAACTCAAGGATGTAAAGATGAAAATGTTAGAAAGCATTCAATATTACTTCACAAGAATCTCTCATATCAAGGAGAAACTAGAAGCCATTGGAGACACTGACGAAGAAGGAGAAGCAAATATTACAACCTTGAATGGCCTCCCAAGTTCATGGGATTCATTCATTCAAGGAATATGTGCAAGAAGGAAGTTGATCTCTTTCAACAGACTATGGGAAGAAATCACACAAGAAGAAGCTCGGCTCATAACAAGAGAGGAGAAGATGGGAGAAATTGTAGATAAAGCTCTCACAGTTCACTCCAGAAGAAATCATATAAAGAAGGGGGACCATCATCACAACAAAAGATAAAAAGAATTCAGAAGAGATTTGTCCAACATTCAATTCTACACTTGTGATGAGAATGGACACTACTCCAGAGATTGTCCCAGAAATAGAGGTTCCTTCAACAAGAATTCAAACAAGAGAAGATATCATGATCACACTTTTGAAGGTGATGAACCAACTAATAAAATATTCAGAGAAGAAAAGGAAGATTCCACAAGAGATGAGGAATATGAATTCTACTGGTAAATACAAATATCATACTCTTATCCATTTCAATATTTGCATAAGAAGAAATGTAGTTATTGACACTCAGAACCAATACACGGGTTCCCAGAATCAGATGATGAAGTAGAAGGCTCCAGTTATTCTTGAAAATACTTAAGGATTAAGAAGAATTCCACCCACTAAACAAACAAAGATAGGTTCCCATAATCAGATTATGAAGTAGGAGGCTCCAGTTATTCTTGTAAGGACATAAGGATCAAGAAGGATTCCGCTCACCAAACAAACAAAGATAAGTATTTGATTTGTCATTTCCTATATATCTAGTTTCCTAAATAACATTGTTTAGTTGTGTACATATCTATGTTCAAGGAAATGTATTATGCATGATATAATGTTTGCATTAATGAACAGTATACTACTAATATGCATGTGATGGGTAAGTGTCCTATGGTGCTATACAACATTCCATTGCTACTTATATAGAATAAAACCTTTTTGCTGACATATTGGAATTAGTGCATAATCTCAATAATGTTATGGTAGAGATGGGAGGCATCTAGAAAGTTTCTGTGTGTATATGGGATATGGATGAATGTTGTATTGGCTAAAATAGTTAGATGATTATATCTTTAAGAATAAGAATTTTTCATTATGAATATGTCTTATGAAATGTTTCTAACCATGGAACTGATGTATTTTACTTGCAAGAAATATCGTGTACAATTACCTACAAGAAAAGAAGGATGAGACTTGTTCCAAAGAACAACTGACGACAGTTCAGTTAGAATATTCACTCCAATAAACTTACATGAAGATGAACCTAAAGCTCCCAAGGTCAGAGACACCATGGTAGAAGAAAGAGCTTCAGAAGAATATAAGAATCATGATATGACCTAAAGAGAGTAGTAGATCCACCTTGATAGATTAATACCATCTTGGGCACAAGAGATAATTCAAGATGAAGAAAAATATGATGGGACTTCCAACGAAGGTAAGAATAATCGGATACACTCTATTTATGTGGCATTTTTGAGTGACATCATTGATGCAGATCCTTACATCTATGCCGAAGTATCCAAGGATAAATGGAAGAAGACTATGATTAAAGAGTACTAGTTGATCATTGAGAATTATGTCTAGGATGTGGTTCCAAGACCCGAAGGGAAGTCTGTAGCATGTTCCACATGTATCTACAAGATCAAGTATGCAGCAGATTGCAACATCAAGGGATACAAAGCAAGGTTCACGGTTTCTCTCAAAAAGAGGAAATAGACTATTGCATGACATACTCCATTGACCAAACACATTTCTCCAGCAAAGTAGAAGTGTATATCGAGAAAATAACCACATGTGCACAAAAGGATTTGTACGATCTCATAAGGAACCCATGGATAAGCACATCCAGTTATATGAGGAGATTGAATATGACTTAGAGTGATGAAGATCTTAACCTTTGGTACAAGGTTGAAGATGGAAGCATATAGAGAATGACAAGATCACATATGGGTGCAAGAGGAACTTTTCAAAAAAGTTCAAGATAAATGATATTTGTATCCAATGACCTAAGATCAGTAGCATAGGATGCTACCTATCACTCCAGTACAAAATGTTTCAATACATAGAGTACCAAATGCAGAGGGAGGATGATGCTCCACTTCAATGGGATTGACTGTAGAGGATCTCTGAGTTTGACATGGTACAACAAGATGGAAAACTTCCTGATGGACCGAGAACATACCAAGAGTAAAGTGGGTTCCAACCTTTAATTTAAGGTTGAATGTAGAATATTGGTATATGTCAATGACCCGACAAGATGAACTCATTGTAGATGCAAAGAGGAATTGTTGAAGGCATAAAGAGAACGTCAATATGTTGTTTGGGATCAGGTATGATATCATGTCTTAGAAGAAAGAAAACCAATGCTGTGCTTAGTACATCAAAGGCCGAATACATTGCATCATGTGCATCATGACCAGTATGGATTCACAAATTATTGACATGATTATTTGACATTGACATGGATACAAATGATATTTATTGTGACAACCAGAGTTTCATTAAGCTAACAGAGAACTTGATGTTTCATAAAGTCTGGGATATGGTGTAGAGAGGAGTCGTGAAGCTGCAATATGTTCCTATAGAGGAAAAAGTTGTTGATTCGCTGACTAAGCCTTTATCTCGTGTAAAGTTTGAAGAATTTTGAAACAAGCTTGGTGTATTCTGAAAGGACCTCCTTGGAAAGAGGGAGTGATGATAAGATGGTAATGGTATGCTATTATAGAGAATTCCAACTGAGTGTTTCATTATGCTTATAGAAGAATGATGAGCCCCAGTGGTCTGGTCACTGTATAGTGAGCCTGATCATATATTCGTGGTTAAATCCCAATATGGTTGGTGATATCAGTGAGGGTGGATCCCAATATGACTAGTCGTATCACTAAGGGTAGATACCAACATGGTTGGTGGCGTCCTCAAAAGGAAGATCCTAGGAAGGTTGGTCGTATCTTCAAATAGGAATATCCCAACGAGATATAGTTCTATGGAAAAGAACACTCTCTTGTTGAGAGTGGTCCTATCACTTACCAACTGAGGATGGTCCTGTAGAAGATAACACTCTCTTAAGGAGAGTGATCTTGCATTCACTTGCAGGATGGTCTTGTGGACAAGAACACTCTCTTGTTGAGAGTGGTCCTAGATTTTACCAACTGAGGATGGTCCTGCAGATGATAGTAATCTCTTATGGAGAGTGATCCTGCATTCAATTATAGGATGGTCTTGTGGACAAGAACACTCTCTTGTTGAGAGTGGTCCTAAATTTTACCAACTGGGGATGGTCCTACAGACGATAGTACTCTTTTATTGAGAGTGATCCTGCATTTACTTATAGGATGGTCTTGCGGACAAGAACACTCTCTTGTTGAGAGTGGTCCTATCTTTTACCGAGTGAGGATGGCCTTGCAAACAATAGTACTTGTTGATCCTAGATTTGTTATCATTTTTGGCAGATAAATTACTCATTTAAACACATATTTTATTATCTTTTGTATATTTTATGTTACGTAGATCATTATTCAACCTCAAGTATGAGTGTATTTAAGGTTTATATGAAATATTTTTATTTATCATTTTTTATGGTTTTATTAATTAAAAATGACATTATTAAAGTGCATTTGATGTATTAACTGATTTATATATTTTTTGTAGATTTTATAATCTTTTTGTGCTAAATTAATAAACATAACGTATTCAACCTGCCTTTCGCACATCATGTCTAGCTCGATGTCCAGCTTGTCATCCATTCCGTTGCGTGAAAATCGCTGGTGGTTTTCCAGATGTTGAGACGTGTTGCTGTAGACTGCAGTCTTGAAGTGCACCAGCAAACAGACACTCCGTTCACCCTAGATTGATGCCCTGCATATCCAACTCTCCATCCAGATCGCCCATCAGATTGCGCGTTGCTGAGAATTAATTTCAGGCATTTAAAATATGAAACAGTTGCAAATGAACTGCTATCCACACATCTGGGTGATGAAGATGTGTTCTAGATATTTGCCAGCCTGCATTCTCCTTTCCTCTCCACCACATCAACCATTCACGTGCTGGATTGATGCATTCAACCCACACTCTAGAAGAATTACCACTAGGCTCTCCTATGTTCATCACCAGTCACTTGTTGCGCTTAGGAAGGAACCTGTGCACCACCTCTGAAGATTGTTCACGATGAAGAGAAGCTCGTGCACCACATCTGAAGACTGTTCGCACTGAAGAAGGGAGATGCCTGCACGTTGGCCTCGGATCAGTTAAACACCTTTATGATTGACTAAATTTAGAGAGCATTTGACCACTAAAGGGTCGACTTGCTCATCCTTGTAAATTATTATATAAAGTAGCCTCTGTGAGAGAGCTGGGTTAGCTAGAAAATCAGTTAGTTAGTAGAGTTAGGAGAGAAGAGTTCTTGCTGTGATTTACTCTTGAACATTGTATTTCTGTTCCACCATCTGAATAAAGAGTTGTATGCATTGCTCTTGAAGATTGCGTTTGAGTAGAAGTTATCCAGGAATCACCCCTGATTGCTGAGAGGGCCCCTCATCAACCAGAGGTTTCTTTTCTCGTTTATTTCCTTTATTTCTTGTTTTAGGTAGTTTAATTCACAACCTGTTTTATTTCTGTAATGCAATTTGATTTTTGAATTAGATAATTAGACTACGTGCATAGTTTGTTTCCAGTCTTGCTTTCAGTCATTTCATTTTTAGTCTGTTGCTTAATTTATCTATAAGTTAGATAAAATAGATTGTTGTTTATCAAGTTAATTAGATTTATTTCTATCTATTTCATTTCTGTTTTAATTATTAGTTTATGCAATTTACATTCTAGTTCATTAATATGCAATGATTTCTTAATGCTTATGTTTAAGAATTTTTTTAAGTTTACCTTATTGATTAGATATGCTTAATAAGTAGGTTTGTTTATTGTTTTATGCATTAGAATTACATCTGCATGACTTCAGCTGAAGATTGGTTCATTTAGGTTTGCTTTTACCATTTTAACTGTGCAGACTGTCATTCAGACAGCCTATTAAGTCAATTATTCAGCCACCCCTTTCAGACCCACAGTTCAGTCTACCATTCAACCCTTAGTTATGTTTATAGTGTTTTTTATGTATTTTAAGATTGTTTTTAGTTTTGTTTTCTGAATGTCTAAATTATGTTTTGACTGTAATAGTTAGATTATAGTTTTTTTTAACGTTAAAGTTAAAATCTAATTGTTTTAGGTTATTTATTGAAGTTTTAATATTTTCCTTATTTCTTTTCATTTGAATGTGTGTTAAGTTGTTTTTGTTTTTTGAATATTATTTCTGATTTTGTTCTAATATTGTATTATTTCGTATTTATGCTTTTTAGATTGATTTATTTGTCTGTATGTGAGATTTAGTGTTATATGTGTTTTCCTTAGTATGTTTTTGGGTTGTCTCTTTTATGATTGTGTTATTGTTGAAAGAACTTGTAGGATAGAACTTAAAGATATTTCTTTTATTAAGTTTTCTACTTGCTTCTTTTATTAAGTTTTCTAGTTGCTTATAAGTTAAGTTTTCCTTATACCCTAGTTTCCCATTTGAATAGTTAATTGTTGATTGCATTTTGGTTTAAAGTTTATTATCAATTGTTTAGTTTATTATTCTGCCTCAGTTTAATTACTTTAATAAGTGCATTTTTAGGAGTTTGACTCGGTTTTTTATTTTGAAAGATCTTTCGATCTTTTGTTTGTTAAAATATTTACACTACACCCTCTACCTTCGCATATATTTTGTGTCAACTCTAAGCTTACCAACCCTGATTGATAATTAAAGAATAGGTGGATTAATTTAGACATTATAATACACCCAACAATACTCTGATATGTTCAGTGGTCTTGCATTCAGTTGTGGATGAGATTTGCATTCAGTTGCAGACAAAAGTATCCTCTTTGAGGATGGTCTTGCGAACACGAGCACTCTCTTGTTGAGTGGTCCTAGCACTTACTGATTGAGGATGGTCCTACAGATGATAGTACTCTAATATGTTGAGTGGTCCTGCATTCATTTGCGTACAATATATGAATTCAGTTGCAGATGATAGTATCTTCTTTGAGGATGGTACCGCAGAAAAGAACACTCTCTTGTTGAGAGTGGTCCTAGCACTTACTGGTAGAGGATGTTCCTACGGATGATAGTAATCTCTTATGGAGAGTGGTCCTTCATTCACTTGCATATGAGTTCCTGCATTCAACTGTAGATGATGACGCTTGAGATGATGCTAGAAATGGTGATGCGTGAGATGATGCTCGAGATGATGATGCTCGAGATGATGATGCTCGAGATGATAATGCTTGAGATGATGTTATATCTTATGATACTCGAGATAATGCCATAGATGATGATGCTCGAGATGATGCCAAAGATGATGATGCTCGAGATGATGCCAGAGATGATTGAGACGATGCTCGCAATGATGATGATCAAGATCATACCAGGTATTCATGATGATGATGTTCCATGGATGGTGATGATGTTGATGTAGTTGTGAAAAATTCCTATGACATATAGATTCACCAGTCAGTTGTATTGATGTATTGTTGTGTTATAGAATACCTTCCTTATTAAGAGGGAGTGTTAAGGAAATGTAATTGTGGAAAATATTCTATTTTGTATTATTATTGTTATTACCCCTTTCGGATATTTTTTTCCTCCAATTAGGGATGTCATTGATGTATTTGGTCATGTAAAGCCTTGAGGTGAAACCTACGGTGTCCGTCGAGTCAGTAGTACCCACAAAAGTATTATTAAAATGTATTTTTGAGTCTTCCAAGGAAATTCATCCCTAGAATCAAGGAGAAGTCATCCTAGTTGGGTTATTAGGCCTATCAGTTGATTAGTATAAATATGAGAGGTCCTTCCCTCATTTGGACAAGTAGAACACTCAAGCAGTTGCGCTAGAGAGAGAAGGAGCAGTCCACCTGGGACAGAGGAAGTAGTCTAGGATTATTCTTGGGGTCTTATAAGTCCTATTCTTTGGGCCTTACATTGTACTTAGTTGAAGTCTATATCAAGGATGTTTTTATGGGTTTTCTCCCCCATGTGGGTTTCCCAGAATAAATATCTATGTTCTTTTGTGTGGTTGTGCTTGTCTTTCTTTCAGTGATCCTTTTGTATATGGTTACGATGTTATGATGCTAAATCTTCTTAGATATTGTATAACCACTAAAAAATTAGTAGGTTTGTAAGATTTCACTAGAATAATGCACCTTCTTCCATATAAGGATTCAAACAAACTCATATTCAACGATGCTTGGTGTCCATTGTTATAAGAAAACTCTACCAGATACATGTATTCTTCCCACTTGATAGGTCTGTCCATTACATACATCCTTAACATATCTTCAAGAAACCATTGGATTTCAACCTTCTCATATTGAATGAAACCAACATACCTTAACAACTCCAAGAACCTTCTCTCATACTCATCCATATTCAAATTACCCAATCTAAGTTCAAAGAACTCCTACATTTTTCTATCATAGTTCTGTTGGGATAGGTATTCATGCTTTAAATACTTCCAAAACCTTTCCCACGAAATCTATTTTTCATGAATATTTTTCACTTGCTTGAGTTTCTCCCACCATCGATAAGCCTTACTCGAAATATTGTATATCGCAATTATGGATTCTTAATTATTAGACTAATTATACAGTCACAAATATTTCTTCATTTCCAACAACCACATTTTAACACATTCCCTTGATTTATCTCCGTCAAAAGAAGGAGGTTTATTTTTCCTAAGTTAACCATATAATGGGTCCTCATCACATTTCCTCTTTTAATATCTCCTAAATGAAGAGTCTTCCTTATGTTTAGGTGCCTCCATTCTATGATGACTTTCAACTGATTTATCATGGGAATTCTACCCCATCCTGCTTATAGCTCCACTTCTTGAGAGTTGATGCCTCTTTGAAAGTAATCTTCTTAGATATTCCCCTTCTTCTCCTCTTATCATGGACGCAAAAACATGGTGCACTTGATTCTAGAAATGAATCAAGTTCCGTAATACTTGAATATTCACTTTGTTTTGTTGTTCTTGATTTTGTAGTATTCTTCCATTTTCAACCTGTAAAATTCTTAAGGCTTGGAGCATTTCCTCTACCCCCATATTTGTTTTATGGTCATTGGATTCTATCCTTTGGGCACTCATTCTCGATTCTAAAGTGAGATTGGAAAATTCTTGTTCATTTGCATATGTATTACACCACTTTCCTTTAATTTGGAAATCTAAGTAATTGTCAATTTTGTTAACATAAAAACATCCATATACTCATATTTTAATTTTATTATGCATGTATATTTCCTTTCAGGGTTTTCATTCAATGATTTGAGTATAGTGAAGTCAATTTAAATATAATCTAATAGAATTCCCTATTCTATAACCCATGAGGTTCGAGAGATGAAGCATTCGCTTTGATACCACTCTGTAACATACCTTGTTACGTCCAAGGTACCTTGCATTCTGTGGGTTTTAGATCCAGAGAAGATTAAAAAAAAAATTAACTATATA
>LPNX010088513.1:411795-462211 GCA_001517045.1 Pseudotsuga menziesii | reverse complement strand
TATATATATATATATATATATGTATGTATATATATGTATATATATATATATATATGTATATATATATGTATATATGTATATGTATATATATATATATGTGTGTATATATATATGTATGTATATATATATGTATATATATATATATATATGTATGTATGTATATATATATATATGTATGTATATATACATACTTCCCGTTTCTGTTAAAAAAGGAAACTGTTGGGTTCAAGGTTAGGATAGGCTAATGTTATAAACCCCCATTATGATATCTACAACCCCCTTTCCTTCTCATTTGTGGATTCATAGTTTACCATTATCTTCAGCTTCTACCTCAACCAACACCAGTTGTATTTTATATTAATATTTGCATAGTACAAAATTCTTAGACCTTTAGGAATTTCATCATAAAGATTTAGATTTACATCATTACATCATTAGATAAAGGTTTCACAAAATATGGTGTTACATTGTTAACCTAACTATTTTGGAGGCAAATTTCAACTCTAGGACCTCAATGTGTGGGATTTTTTCTTATAAGTTGTTGTATTCCAAAATAGTTGTGAGATTTTTTTCCTATATGTTAGACTATTATATGTAGAATTAAAATTTCTTTCTCTAATTTGTCATTAGAATTCTTGTGCTATGACCATCAATATAATATCGTACTCAACTATTCATTTTTTAGACTACTCTATTTTGCAACAAGTTATTTATTTTTATGTTCTTGTTCATACAATAATTGTTTATTGAAGATCAAAACTTACATATTTGGTGCTATGTTCACATTTTTGGTTCTATTAGTTAACATGAGCATCTCTTTTCTTCTTGCATCTTAGATTAGTCGAATTTCATATATTGCATCTCAAAAGCCCTAAATGGTGAATAGGGATGCAATTGATAAAACCTCAAACCATAATGGTTTTTGAGCCATAATCCCAATGAGTTCCCTATTCCAAACAATGATGAGTATAATTGGAACCTTTCACCAGGGGTAACCCATGCTAATTGCACAAGGTCAAGAAAAGGTTTGCAAATAGTACCATATGCTTCTTTGTGGAAAAAAGGTGTTTTTTTTTCATTACCTTAATTATTCAAACAACTACTAATAGGAAATCACTCTATATCGTGCAAGAATCATGTATACCATGGAAGAAACTACAAGGAATGCATTTAAGAACAATAACATATAGGGTATCCTAATACTATTAAGTTGTTGAAAAGGGGTTTTGAAAATTAAAGGATTGAATACAATGACATATAGTGAAGGAAAACAATAGAAGAACCACGAACAATATAAAACAATCTTCCAAATTGCTTGTAAGATGTTCAAGGAATGAATTTTTTCTCACAAGAATAAAGACAATGAAAACACTAACTACTTGATATGAAGTAAAATAGAAATGATTTGTGATACAACTCATCTGGACATCAACCAAGTATAGTCATGCCACCCTGAGTATTTTCCCTTTTCTTTTCACCAAACTTAATCCATGTTTTGTTTTAGCATCTACTAGGTTTAATACTAGGAAACCCTATATATGTATAAATCATGTATGAACACTAAGATATCAATTTCATTATCGTTTTTTCTATCAAATGCACTATTGAACACAATGGCTGCACTGAGAGGGTGGGTGTATCAGTGTGAGAGCAATTATAAAATTTTTACCTTCTTTTAATCAATTATAGTATATCAATCATTATGTCATCAATTTCATAATCAAATTCATCGTGAGTCATAAGCACAAAATCACATCAAACGAGACACAAGAATATATGGAATTTTTATATTTATTTATTGTACATGGAAGACAACAATCTTCTTGATTACAATCAGCACCAACTGATAAAAAGAGCACCAAATATCATAACAGGACCCATCCTTGTTTTCTTAGCTCCAACTAAGAAGGGTTTGAGGAGTCCAACCCTCAAGTGCAAGATTCTTCTTGCAAGCAATCATATGGCCCTGTTGTATAACCAACCTCTGCTCTAAACATCAATATATGCTCATCAATTTTCTCATCAATATCTGGTCAATATGCTCATCACTGCTTCTCAACACTTCTTCTCATCAAAGTTGTTCATCAATGTTTCTCATAACTTCTGCTCAACACTACTGCTCATCATTGTTGCTCAAGTATCTCTGCACATCAACTTTGCTCATCACTTCTAGTCATTCTTTTATGCTCATTAATACTGCTGGTCAAGCTGGTCAATCTACTCATGTACACATCATTGTACACCTCATCATACATAATTACTGAACAAGTAATTCTGCTCTTCTTTCATTGAACATAAGGCAATCATCATCATAAGTATGCATCATCATCATAGGGTATGCATCATCATCATAAAATATACATCATCATTATCTTAGTGTGCACTGTTTATGCATCATCATCATCAATTATACATCATAGTGCATAGGAGAGCATCATCACACTATTGTAAGCATGTACATCATATTGTATAGGAGTGCATCAACATCATAGAGTGTACACCATTATCACATTCATTATCCTCAGAAAGTGTATCATATCATAGGATAAATATATGCAACATCATCATCATAGCCTCCATAATGACTTCAAATATATATACCAATATAGAGGCTCACATACTAAGATCAAAGATGAACTCTATCCATGAGAGACATGTGCCATCACAAGAGAAACTCATAAGAACGAACCACACCTTTCCAAAGATCACAATATGAAGAAACAATAGACAAACCAAAATAAACTCTAAATCATTTCATCACATATCCCTCGCAACAAGCTTTCCAACGAGCCAAAATTTTTGTAATTACGATTATGTATGAGAAAGTCATGTCAATTTTAGTGAAGATGCCCAAAACTTTCTCTATAAAAACGAACTGCTCCTCTGCTGCTGCGAAAAAACCTCAGACCAATCTCCATGAATTCACTTATATACTTCCATCATTGACTATTTTTTATGTGTTTATATACACATTAAAGTGGACATGTTTCATGTTGGCCGACTTGTCTTCAAAGCTAAGAGTGGTAAGAATTTTAATTTTTAATTAAAATTTGCAATTTGACTTTTAATTGTAATGCAATATTCTTACCACTTCAATGGTCAAACCTTACCAAAGAATTGCATGTATTTTATTTTCCATATAATAGGGTTTCCACCACATAAGCCATATGTATGATCAAGGACTTCAAACTTCTTGCCACTTCAATGGTCAAACCTTACCAAATAATTGCATGTATTTTATTTTCTATATAATAGGGTGTCCACCACACAAGCCATATGTATGACCAAGGATTTCAAACATCTTACCACTTGAATGGTCAACCTTACGTATTTTTATTATTTTTCTTACCACCTCAATGGTCAACCTTACGTATTTTTATTATTTTTCTTTTAAAACATCCTTCAAAGTCAACCACATCATTTAAAAATCATGAGAGTTGTCCTCCATGTCTTCATAGGGTTGCATCAAGCCACTAGGGATTTTGATGGCATGCCATGTGCAAGGTGCCATCATGGGATTCAATATTGTCACTAAATGGACCATCATCAGGCCAATATGTGTGTGGGTTCCTTAACCACGTCAAGTGCAAGCAATGGGCATCAAAGTCTTCACAAGGTTCCATGACATCATAAAGTCACCAAAGACCACAACATCATGCCATCTAACCATGTCAAGTGAAAGTAGTGGGCTCCACGACCTTTTAAAGGGTATCATGGTCTTCATCAGGGTTTCCATGGGCTTCTTCATCATACCAAGGGTTCCATATTCTGTTAAGGACCATTCAAGGTCATCCTCATCATATAAGAGATCCATGACCCTGATAAGGGTTGCAAGATCATCAAACCATTAAGTATGGGTCCAAGGAATTCATCAGGGCTTCTTCAAAAATCAAGAGGCTTCATAGGATTCTTCAACCACCTCAACCACACTAGGATACCCTCAAGGGTCAATATCCATCATGACATCATTTGTGGGGTAGCTGGGTCTTCTCATGGGGTACGATGATACTATTAGAGAATGAATGACCACAGAATGGGTCATTAATGCTTCTCCAACCCATATAGGGGTTCTCCATCATCCATGAAGGCTTCAAGACCATCTTCAGGGTCTTCAACACCATCAACAAGGTCTTCAACATCTTCAACAAGGTGGTGGCTCCAAGATCCAACCTTGTGGGTACAAGGACCTTGTCAACTGGGTACAAGGTGCTTCAAGGTACAAACCCACTCTGTAAGGGGTCCAAGGCACTACAAGTGGGACTTGGTGGCATCAATGACAACCTATGGGGCCATTGCAAGTCCATGTTGACATCAATGAAAATTTAATCAACAATATCCCCCTTTTTCACTAATGACAACAACGTATGTTCCCCTTTTGTCTTCATCTCTCCATTTGCATTCATATCTCCCCCTTTGGAATCAATGGAAAAGGGTGACAGTATATCTGCATATGAAACCACTGATCATTGATCATTGCTCCCCTGTCAATATGCATGATCCTAGGACCTGTGTATATACCTTGAGTAACCATTCTTTCTCCTTTGAGTTCATCCTCCATCCTCATGAATTCAAGGTGTGATAAGGTATTTGAAAGACCTTACACTTGGCTTTCCATATGGCAGCCATCTTCCCTGCTCTAATTAACCTCTCTTATCTTCAACTGCTTAGTCTTCTTCATACATACTTTCTTCTTCCCATCCATCCTTTCATCATTTGTTCCTTTATCTATACTAGCTTTCCTTGATGAGTTGTATGAGAAACTTCTCAAGGGTTGTTTCTATGTACTCCAACAATCTTGATCTTTGTGCCTAAGGCCGTTGCAACTATAACACCTCATCGTATGACAATATGCAATAATGTGACCAACATGGTTACATGTTGAGCACCTGATTGAGTTGTTGGAACTTCCAACAATTCTTTGATCAACTTCATGTTTCCATGCCTGAGAGTGTCCTTGACTGTATGTCTTTGTCTTATGATCTTAAAATATTCTTGGTGATGTGTATGAAGAACTCCTCCTTGGTTGACTTCTTTGACTTGCACATTCTTGGGCTTTGTGACCAAACTCACTGCATGTCTAGCATCTCAATGTGTGACATGTGGCAGCAACATGTCCCACTTGATTACATGCCCAACATATAACTAAGTCATTGGGCCTTCCACCACTTCTTCTTGCATAGAGTCTACACTCCATAGCTTTATGACCAAAGTTAGAACAAAAATAATAATAACCATTGAATCCACTTTCATACCTTGGATTTTGAGTTGTTTCTTTTCTGAGCTTTCTTAGAGGAATAGGCCTAACTCCTTTTTGCAATTTTGAGCTTCCAAACTCCATTTTTTCATGTGCAGGGGCATGGGGAATAAATTTGGATGTTGATGGGTCTGCTTTTAGAGTCTTCGGAGACCAAGTGTCATCTTCAAATTTTTCTTTGTCCTTCTTGTAAGAAAGACCATTTTTGTTGAGTGGATATCTATGGAAATCCAAGATCTTATCTAGGACAAATGAAATTTCCATGAACTTGAAAAAATCTTCATTCTTCTCACCTTTCTTCCTGAGACCAACTACCTCCATTTCCAGCTTCTGGATTGTCTCCTCCATTTCTTCTAGCTTAATCTTCGGGATTTATTCTATCCTCTTGGCTTCCTCTAGCTGAGTCTTTAGATCATGATTGACCTCTCTAGTTTCTTCAACCTCTTCAGCAGGTTCTTCTAGTTCTTCCTTTTGACTGATCATTTCAGTATTTAGTTGTTCAACTTCAGCATCCTTGTATTTCATTTGATCCCACAACTATTTGTCCTTGTTTTTTAGCTTTACAAGTAACACTTTCATTGTCATGGTATTATGCTGATATTCATTCAAGGAGTCCAAGATTTTCTTTTTGAACTTTGTGAAGTCACTCTGGTTTAGATTTATTGTGTTAAAAAATCAATTGGCTCTGAGATCAATATTCAACAACGTGAGATGTATCTCATGTGCATCCTTTGATAGCCCTTCATCATCATCTGCAAGAACCTTCTCAATTTCATCACACAAGCTATCATTACAATCACAAGAGTCCATACATTTACTGGAGTCCTCTTCTTTCTTCTCTTCTTCTTGATTTATCTCTTCAGTGGGATTTTCTTCTAATTCCTAATATGTCTTTTCTGGTTCTGGTCTTGCCTTCTGAAACTCGCTCTCCAACTTGAACCATAGATCTTTGGCTGAAGTGTATTCCCCTACACTTTCCTTCACTGAGTTGGGAAGTCCATCCATGAGGAACTTCAAGGCTATAGTATTGTCCTTCTTTTCTTCCTTCTGTGCAGCTGATTTTCCCTTCTTATTTGATGGAACTGGTGGATTGATCACAATATCCCAAATACCAAACTTCTTCAGGTATGCCTTCATCTTTCTCCTCCAACTGAAATAATCTATCATATCAAGTATAGGCATGTCATTGCTTGATGACTCTTCCTTTGCTTCTATTGTGTCTCCACAGATCTCCTTCAAGCTTGTTAGGCTTGTGACGAAGGCCGAATCTGATACTAATTGTTTGACACAATGGCCACACTAAGAGTGGGGGGGTAAATCAGTGCGAGAGAAATTATAAAGTTTTTACCTTCTATTGATCAATAAAAGTATATCAATCATTATGTCATCAATTGCATAATCAAATTCATCATGAGTCATAACACAACAACACATCAAAAGAGACACAAGAATATATGGAATTTTGATCTATATTTATTGTACATTGAAGAAAACAATCTTCTCGATTACAATCAACACCAACTGATAAAAAGAGCACCAACTCTCATAACAAGACCCAACCTGGTTTTCTTAGCTCCAACTAAGAAGGGTTTGAGGAGTCAAATTCTCAAGTGCAAGATTCTTCTTGCAAGCAATCATAGGGCTCTGCTACACAACCAAGCTCTGCTCTGCACATCAATCTATGCTCATCAATCTCTAGTCAATTTGATCATCAAAGTTGTTCATCACTGTTTCTCATCACTGCTACTCATCAAAGTTGTTCATTATTGTTTCTCACCAAAACTGCCAAACACTGTTGTGCATCACAGCTGCTCATCACTGTTGTTCATCACTACTGCTCATCACCGCTTCTCAAGTATCTTCACACATCAACTTTGCTCATCACTACCGGTCATTCTTTTATGCTCATTAATACTATTGTTCAAGCTAGTCAATCTGCTCATGTACACATCATTGTACACATCATCATACACAATTACTGAACAAGTAATTCTGCTTTGCTTTCACTGAACATAAGGCATGTAGCATCATGTATCATCATCATAGGTATGCATCATTGTCATAGGTTATGCATCATCATCATCATCTCAGGGTGCATCGTTTATGCATCATCATCATCAAGTATACATCATAGTGCATAGGAGAGAATCATCACACTATGGTAAGCATGTACATCATATTGTATAGGAGTGCATCAACATCATAGAGTGTGCATCATATCATAGGATAAAGATATGCAACATCATCATCATAGCCTCCATAATGAATTCAAATATATATACCAATATAGAGGCTCATATAATAAGATCAAAGATGAACTCTATCCATGAGAGACATGTGCCATCACAAGAGAAACCTATAAGAACGAACCATACCTTTCCGAAGATCACAATATGAAGAAATAGTAGACAAACCAAAATAAACTCTAGATCATGTCATCACATATCCCTCATAACAAGCTTTCCAACGAGCCAAGAATTTAGTAATTTTGATTCCGTATGAGAAATTTATGTCAATTTTATTGAAGATGCCCAAAAAATTCTCTGTAAAAATGAACTGCTCCTTTGCTGCTACAAAAAAATCTCAAACCAATCTCAACGAATTCACTTCTCTACTTCCATCATTGACTGTTTTTTTATGTGTTTATATACACATTAAAGTGGACATGTTTCATGTTGGCCGACTTGTCTTCAAAGGTAAGAGCGGTAAGAATTTTAATTTTTAATTAAAATTTGTAATTTGAATTTTTAATTTGACTTTTAATTGTCACACAAACTTCTTACCACTTCAATGATCAAACCTTACCAAAGAATTGTTTGTACTTTCTTTTCCATATAATACGGTGTCCACCACATAAGCCATATGTATGACCAAGGATGTCAAACTTCTTACCACTTCAATGGTAAAACCTTACCAAAGAATTGCATATATTTTATTTTCCATATAATAGGGTTTCCACCAAATAAGCCATATGTATAACCAAGGATTTCAAACTTCTTACCACTTGAATGGTCAACCTTATGTATTTTTATTATTTTTCTTACCACCTCAATGGTCAACCTTATGTATTTTTATTATTTTCTTTTTAAACATCCTTCAAAGTAAACCACATCATTTAAAATTCATGGGAGTGTGTCCTCCACATCTTCATAGGGTTTCATCAAGTCATTAGGGATTTTGATGGCATTCCATGTGCAAGGTGCCATCATGGGATTCAATATTGTCACTAAATGGACCATCATCAAGCCAATATGTGTGTGGCTACCTTTGTTAGAATAATCAACCCATAGTTTACCCACTTAGACATTAATTTAATTATTTTTGTCTTATTAGCCTAGTTCATGTGTCCCACCTTGTGCAAGTTGTCTTTTACCTATCCATAGTGGTCAAAATTGCCTCATTTGACTCATGTAGTGCATGGGAAAGCCCAAGGAATCAAATCTGCTTTATTCCTGGCCTCCTAGGCGCCCTTCTACTTTTTCTGCTTTATTCCCTGTTTTTTCAGTGTTTTAAGGCAAATAGAAAAGCTAGACTAGGTGAGGTGAATTAGTTTTTTGTCCTCTTCATCCTCCACTCTTTTCTCCATGCAAAAGCATGTATGAGCTGCCATTCCACCACTCTTTATCTTTCCTAAGCCATTTTGCTAATTCGTGAGCTCAATGACAGATTTGGGATCGACTTTTTACACCTATGGGGATTTGCTTATTTTTAGTAAGCCTGCTTTATGCTAGATTCGAATTGCTCCTCATGCATTCAAATCCCTGATGTATGTTATTTATTTAGCAACCTATTATTCTATAGGGTTGGCTATTGTACACTGATTTAATATAGTTTAGTGTTTAGCTCCAATTTCAGTCTCTTTTGTGAGTGATTTTGCATGATCAATTGTTAATTGTTGTGAGTAAAATTAATCTATCACCTGGTTCAATTTCCACATGGTATCAGAGCCATTGTAGATTGTTTTCTCTCCTCCAAAATTGTTTTGCAGGTTTGACATCAGTGACTGGGAGCCTTTTACTGACAGCTGGGACAGATTTTCTAAGCTATGGATCAATCACAGAAAACTATCTTGACTCCCTTCAATTTATTTGAATGGAAAGCAGAGATGGAGATACTGTTGAGAGTGAAAGGCCTCTACAGGGTGACTATGGCAATAGAAGTAGAGCCCAATGCAGCTGTAGAGAAGATAAAATGGCACAACAGGAGGGATGAGGCTTATGGCCTCTTGTGTCTGAGTATTTCCAGAGACCTCCTTTTCCATCTTGATGGATTGACATCACCGAATGAAGTATGGGAGAAGCTTGCTGATCTTTTTGGAAAGACAGATGAGATGAGGGGACATCAAATCGAAAATGAGCTGATTTCTCCGAGTCCAACAAGCTTTGAATCCCTGCAACTATATTTCTCCAAGTTTAAAGCACTAGTTTTGCAGCTGAAACAGTGTGGGATCGAAAAGAAAGATGATCAGATCGTACTGGACATCCTCTCGAAGCTAGGCCTTGATTATTCAGTGTTTGTTTTGACCTTCTATGCCACAAAACTAACAGCTCGAACCTGGAAGATGCCTAGCCTTGCATATTTCATGGAATCTCTCACACCAGAACAGGATAAGCTGGTGATGATGGGCACCATCAAACCATCCAAAGATCAAGCTTTGATTGCTGGAGATTCGAAGGTGGATTCAAAAAGAAAAAAGAAAGCTAAAAAGCCACCTGAGCAAAAGAGAGACAAGAAACAGTCTCCGGAGGATCCACAAGGTCCCAAGAAAAACTACCAGTTTTATCATTGATTCTGGAGCTTCAAGACACATGGTTTTGACTAAGGAGTCCTTCTCCTCATTGGACAAGTCGAAAGGACCATCTATAGTACTGGGAGATGACTCTCTCACTGAAATTTTAGGCAAAGGAAGGATAGATCTTGATCATGGTCAGTTCAACAATGTGATGTATGTGCCTGGTCTTGCCTCCAACCTCCTATCAGTGTACTAGATGACCCACACTGGGTCTCCTAATAAGGTCATATTCTCCCCCGATGAAGTTGAGATCACAGAGATCTCAAGTGGTAGAGTCATTGCAAAAGGAGTTGCAAATCATGCTCAAAAGGTATACATGTTCTCACACTTCCTACCCTACTCAAACCCCTTTGCTCTTCTGATTCATGCTAATGAAGCAAGCAAGCTTTGGCATGAAATATTTGGCCACCTAAACTACAAATATCTTTCTGATATTAGTGAAAAAGAGATGGTTATAGGGTTTCCCAAGATAAAATTTTCCGAAGGAGTCTGTCAAGGTTGTATCCTAGGAAAACACCCATAGCACAAATCTGAGAGAGCTAGTCATGAGAGAACCTCTGTACCCCTCAAGCTGATCCACAGTGATGTTGCTGGCCCATTCCCTCATATGTCCATAATTCAGGCCAAATATGCATTGAATTTCATTGATGACTTTTCCAGGTATTGTTGGGTTCACTTCCTGAAACACAAGTCTGAAGTTTTTGGCCTATTCAAGGTCTTTAAGGCTTTGGTTGAAAACCAGTTTGGAAGGAAACTCAAGGCCCTCAGATCTAACAATGGTGGTGAATATGTCAATTCTGAGTTTATTAATTATTGTGCAAATGCAGGTATTCAGATGCAGCATTCTATCCCTTACACACCACAGCAAAATGGTGTTGCTGAGAGGAAGAACAGATCACTAAAGGAGATGGCAACATGCATGATGGAGGCCAAAACTTTGCCACCAAAGTACTAGGACGAAGCTATCAACTATGCATCCTATATTCAGAATAGGGTTCCTCATAAATAGCTTCATGGTATGACTCCCTTCGAAGCATGGAGTGGGCATAAGCCAGATGTGACCCATTTCAGGATTTTTGGCTCAAAGGCTTGGGCTAGAATTCCAACAGAGAAGAGGAAGGCTTTGCAGCCCCAAAGCCAAGAGTGTCTTTTTGTTGGATAATCTGAAGATTCAAAAGGGTACAAGTTGATAAATTTGAGCACAAACAAGTCCTTCATTGAAAGGTGTGTTCAGTTTGAAGAAGAACCCCTTGCAGCAGTGGAAGTTGGTGAAGCCTCTTCACCACCTGAACCTCAAGAAGTAAGTAAAGAGTTTGTTGAACATGCTGATTCTGATTTGTCTAATGGATATGAGTTTATTGCAGACCCTAATATCCCTACAAGGCCAAAATGGGCAGCCAAGACACTACATGCAGCAGGAGAGCTAGCTGGGGATCCCAATGACCCAAGGAGGACTAGATCTCAATTTGAGAGTGGTCTGTGCATGAAGGATCCTATGTTTGCTGAAAAATGCTATTTGATGGTGGATTATGATCCTTAAACATATGAAGAAGTAGTAGGAGATCCAAGATGGCAAACAGCCATGAAGGAGGAGTTCAGCTCACTCCAGAAGAGCAACACATGGGAGCTAGTGGATCTTCCTCCAGGAAGAAAGTTAGTCCAGTGTAAGTGGGTCTATAAGACCAAATTTGCTGCTGATGGTTCACCACTGAAGTACAAGGCTATATTGGTAGCCAATGGCTACTCACAGGTTCATGGCATAAATTACAATGAGACCTTTGCCCCAGTGGAAAAAATGGATTCCATCAGGCTAGCCTTAGCCATTGCATCCTCAAGGCAATGGGAGGTACATCACATGGATGTAAAATGTGCCTTCCTGAATGGAGATCTCACTGAGGAGATATATATGCAGCAGCCTCAAGGTTTTGCTACTAACCCTTCTCTTGTGTGCAGGTTGAGAAAGTCATTGTATGGGCTAAAGCAAGCCCCCAAGGCTTGGTATGCCAAGATCGATAGCTTCTTGCTATCACTAAATTTTGTTCGGTGCAAATCAGATCCAAATGTCTATTTGAAGTTAGTTAATGGTTCATTAATGATCATTGTGTTATATGTTGATGACCTCCTCATTACAGGAAGCTCAAAGGCTGAGATTGCTTCCTTACAGGGTGCTATGAACCAAACCTTCTCCATGACAGATTTGGGGCTCTTAAGTCAATTTTTGGGGCTTGAGATTTCTCAAACCAAAGCTGGAATCAAGGTGCACCAGTCCAAATATGCCTTGGACTTGCTGAACAAATTCAGAATGAAGGATTGCAAAGCAAGCAAAACTCCTTTCCTTTCAGGAGTGAAGCTGGAAGAAGCTGATTCTTCACCTATGGTAAACAATACACTGTATAGGCAACTGATTGGATGTTTGTTGTATTTGACACATACTAGACCTGATCTTTGTTATGCAGTAAGTGTGGCTTCTAGATACATGGATCATCCTCATGAGATCCATTGGAAAACAGCCAAAAGGATCCTTAACTTTGTTCAAGGAACAAGGACACATGGGATCTTCTATAAAGCAAAATCTGATCTTGATTTGATTGGATTTACTAACCGTGACTGGGAAGGTGATAGCACAGATAGAAATTCCACATCAGGATATGTGTTCATGCTTGCAGAAGGGCCAATCATCTGGTCAAGCAAGAAATAGAGTGCCATTGCACTCTCATCTACAGAAGCATAGTACAGAGGAGTTGTTAATGCAGCAACTCAATGTTTATGGTTGCAGGGTTTACTTGGAGTTTTGAACCAGAGTACTCAAATACCATATACTGTGATAACAAGAGCACCATTCGAATCTTAAAGATCCAGTTCAGAAGCAGAGAACCAGACACATTGAGATTCATATGCACTACATCAGAGAGCTTGTGCATGATGGCACCATTCACCTACTCTTCTGTTCATCTTCAGAACAAGTAGCTGATATCTTCACCAAAGAATTTTGTGAGAAGACCTTCAGCAATCTCAAATCACTGCTGGGGATTGTTGATCATGCTGTGAAAGCATGAGTGAAGACAAGATTCCAAATTTTGTTTTACAGTCCATGTTTAAGGGAGGATTTTCCCAAGTTGGTTTTGCCTCTTTCCTTGTTTAAATGGACATGCAGTATGTAAAGGCTGACTAAGCCTTGTTGCTAGGCCCTATAATTTTATGATATATTACTCATAAGTCAGGATTAAGGGGGGTGTTAGAATAATCAACCCATAGTTTACCCACTTAGACATTAATTTAATTATTTTTGTCTTATTAGCCTAGTTCATGTGTCCCACCTTGTGCAAGTTGTCTTTTACCTATCCATAGTGGTCAAAATTGCCTCATTTGACTCATGTAGTGCATGGGAAAGCCCAAGGAATCAAATCTGCTTTATTCCTGGCCTCCTAGGCGCCCTTCTGCTTTTTCTGCTTTATTCCCTACTTTTTCAGTGTTTTAAGGCAAATAGAAAAGCTAGACTAGGTGAGGTGAACTAGTTTTTGTCCTCTTCATCCTCCACTCTTTTCTCCATGAAAAAGCATGTATGAGCTGCCATTCCACCACTCTTTAGCTTGTCTAATCCATTTTGCTAATTCGTGAGCTCCATGACATATTTGGGATCAACTTTTTACACTTATGGGGGATTTCCTTATTTTTAGTAAGCCTGCTTTATGCTAGATTCGAATTGCTCCTCTAGCATTCGAATCCCTGATGTATGTTATTTATTCAGCAACCTATTATTCTACAGGGTTGGCTATTGTACACTGATTTAATACAGTTTAGTGTTCAGCTCCAATTTCAGTCTCTTTTGTGAGTGATTTTGCATGATCAATTGTTAATTGTTGTGAGTAAAATTAATCTATCACCTGGTTGAATTTCCACAACCTTAACTACATCAAGTGCAAGCAATGGGCATCAAGGTCTTCACTGGGTTCCATAACTCCATAAAGTCACCAAACACCACATCATCATGCAATCTAACCATGTCAAGTGCAAGTAGTGGTCTCCATGACCTTTGCAACGGTATCAGGGTCTTCATCAGGGGTTCCATGGGATTCTTCAACATACCAGGGGTTCCATATCCTTTCAAGGACCATACAAGGTCATCATCATCATATAAGAGCTCCCTGACCCAAATAAGGGTTGCAAGGTCATCAAACCACTAAGTGTGGGTCCAAGGAGTTCATCAGGGCTTCTTCAATAAGCAAGAGGCTTCATAGGCTTCTTCAACCACCTCAACCACACTAGGACACCCTCAAGGGTCAAGATCCATCATGACATCATATGCGGGGTAGCTGGGTCTTCTCATGGGGTACTATGATACCATTAGAGCATGAATGATCACCGAATGGGTCATTAATGCTTCTCCAACCCATCTAGGTGTTCTACATAATCCATCAAGGTTTTAGAACCATCTCCAAGGTCTTCAACACCTTCAACAGGGTCTTCAACATCTTCAACAAGGTGGTGGCTCCAAGATCCAACCTTGGGGGTACATGGACCCTGTCAACTGGGTACAAGGTGCTTCAAAGTACAAAACCACTCTGTAAGAGGTCCAAGGAACTACAAGTGGGACTTGGTGGCATCAATGACAACCTATGGGGCCACTGCAAGTCCATGTTGGCATCAATGACAATTTCATCAACAATATCCCCCTTTATCATTGATGACAACAAATCATGCTCCCCTTGTAAGCATGCTCCCCTTTTTCCTTCATCTCTCCCTTTGTATTCATCTCTCCCCCTTTGGAATCAATGGGAAAGGGTGATGATATATCTACATATGAAACAAATGATCACTGATCATTGCTCCCCTTGTCAATATGCACGATCCTAGGACCTTTTTGTATACCTAGAGTAACCATTCTTTCTCCTTTGAGTTCATCTTCCAACCTCATGAACTCAAGGTGTGATAAGGTCTTTGAGATACCTTTCACTTGGCTTGCCATATGGCAGCCATCTTCCCTGCTCTGATCAACCTCTCTTATCTGCAACTACTAGATCTTCTTCATACATACTTGCTTCTTTGCATCTGTACTTTGAGCATTTGTTCCTTCATCTATACTGGCTTTCCTTGATGAGTTCTATGGGAAACTTCTCAAGGGTTGTTTCCATGTACTCCAACAATCTTGAGCTTTGTGCCCAAGGCCACTGCAACTATAACACCTCATCGTACGACAATATGCAACAATGTGACCAACATGGTTGCATGTCTAGCACCTGACTGAGCTATTGGAACTTCCAACACTTCTTTGCTCAAATTCATGTCTCCATGCCTGAGAGTTTCCCTAATTGTATGTCATTGTCTTATGATATTCAAATATTCTTGGTGATGTGTATGAATAACTCCTCCTTGGTTGACTTCTTTGACTTTCACATTCTTGGGCTTTGTGACCAAACCCACTGCATGTCTAGCATCTCAATGTGTGACATGTGGCAGCAACATATCCCACTTGATTACATGTCCAACATCTAACTGATTCATTGGTCCTTTTACCACTTCTTCTTGCGTAGAGTCTACACTCCACAACTTTATGACCAAATTTAGAACAAAAATAACAATAACCATTGAATCCACTTTCACACCATGGATTTTGAGTTGTTTCTTTTCTGAGCTTTCTTTGAGGAATAGGCCCAACTCCTTTTTGCAATTTTGAGCTTCCAAAATCCTTTTTGTCATGTGCATGTGCATGGGGAACAAATTTGGACGTTGATGGAGTTGCTTCTGGAGTCTTCGGAGACCAAGTGTCATCTTCAAATTTTTCTTTGTCCTTATTGTAACCAAGACTAGTTTTGTCGAGTGGATATCTCTGGAAATCCAAGATCTTATATACGACAATTGAACTGTAGTTGAAATTGAAAAAATATTCACTCTTCTCACCTTTCTTCCTAAAACCAACTACCTCCATTTCCAGCTTCCATATTTCCTCCTTCATTTCTTCTAGCCGAATCTTCAGAATTTTTTCTATTCTCTTGGCTTCCTCCAGTTGAGTCTTCAGATTGTGATTGGCCTCTCTAGTTTCTTGAAGCTCTTCAGCAGGCTCTTCTGGTTCTTCCTTTTGACTGATCAATTCAGTCTTTAGTTGTTCAACTTCAGCATCATTGTCTTTCATTTGATCCCGCAACTCTTTGTCATTGTTTTTGAGCTTTACAAGTAACACTTTCACTATCATGTTCTTCTGTTGATATTCATTCAAGGAGTCCAAGATTTTGTTTTTGAACTTCGTGAAGTCACTCTGTTTCAGATTTACTGTGTTCAGAAACCAATTGGCTCAGAGATCAATATTCAGCAACGTGAGATGTATCTCATGTGCAACCTTTGATATCCCTTCATCATCATCTGCAAGAACCTTCTCAATTTCATCACACATGCTATCATTACAATCACAAGAGTCCATACCTTTACTAGAGTCCTCTTCTTGTTTCTCTTCTTCTTGATTGATCTCTTCAATGAGCTTGTATTCTTATTCTTGATATGTCTTTTTGGGTTCTGGTCTTACCTTCTAAAAATCCTCTCCAACTTGAACCATAGATCTTTGGCTGAAGTGTATTCCCCTACACTTTCCTTCACTTAGCTAGGAATTCCATCCATGAGGAGCTTCAAGGATGTAGTATTGTCTTTCTTTGCTTCCTTCTGTGTAGTTGATTTACCCTTCTTATTTAATGGAGTGGGTGGATTGATCACAATCTCCCAAATACCAAAATTCTTCAGGTATGCCTTCATCTTGCTCCTCCAACTAAAATAATCTTTCATATCAAGTATAGGCACGTCATTGCTTGATGACTCTTCATTTTCTTCCATTTTGTCTCCACAGATCTCCTTCAAGCTTGTTAGGCTTGTGACGAAGGTCAAATCTGATACCAATTGTTGGCCACAATGGCCACACTGAGATTTGGGGGGGGGGGGGGTGCAGTGGTGAATCAGTGTAAGAGAAATTATAAAAAATTTACCTTATTTTAATCCATAAGAGTATATCAATGATTATGTCATCAATTACATATTCAAATTCATCATGAGTCATAAGCACAACATCACATCAAAAGAGACACAAGAATATATGGAATTTTGATCTTTATTTATTATACACGGAAGAAAACAATCTTCTCAATTACAATCAACACCAACTGATAAAAAGAGCACCAAATCTCATAGCAGGACCCAGCTTGGTTTTCTTAGCTCCAACTAAGAAGGGTTTGAGGAGTCCAATCCTGAAGTGCAAGATTCTTGTTGCAAGCAATCATATGGATCTGCTGCACAACCAACCTATGCTCTGCACATCAATCTATGCTCATAAATCTCTATTCAATCTCCTCATTAAAGTTGTTCATCACTGTTTCTCATCACCGCTGCTCAACACTGTTTCTCATCATTGTTGTTCATCACTACTGCTCAAGTATATTTGCACATTGAATTTGCTCAGCACTTCTGGTCAAGTTGGTCAATATGCTCATGTACACATCATTGTGCACCTCATCATACACAATTATAGAACAAGCAATTCTGCTCTTCTTTCACTGAACATAAGTCATGCATCTTCATGTATCATCATCATAGGTATGCATCATCATCATAGGGTATGCATCATCACCATAGAGTATGCATCATCATCTTCAAATATACATCATCATTATCTCAGTGTGCACCATTTATGCATCATTATCATCAAGCATACATCATAGTGCATATGAGATCATCGTCACACTATGGTAAGCATGTACATCGTATTGTATAGGAGTGCATCAACATCATAGAGTGTGCATCATTATCACATGCATTATCATCATAAAGTGTATCGTATCATAGGACAAATATATGCAACATCATCACCGTAGCCTCCATAATGACTTCAAATATATATACCAATATAGAGGCTCACATACTAAGATCAAATATGAACTCTATCCATGAGAGACATGTGCCATCACAAGAGAAACACATAAGAATGAACCATCCCTTTCTGAAGATCAGAATATGAAGAAATAATAGACAAACCAAAATAAACTCTATATCATGTCATCACATATCCCTCAAAACAATCTTTCCAGTGAGCCAAGAATTTTGTAATTCTGATTCCGTATGAAAAAGTTATGCCAATTTTATTGAAGATGCCCAAATATTTCTTTGTAAAAATGAATTGCTCCTATGCTGCTGTGAAAAAACCTCAAGCCAATTTCCACGAATTCACTTCTCTACTTCCATCATTTATTTTTTTTATGTGTTTATATACACATTAAAGTGGACATGTTTCATGTTGGTCGAGACTCGACTTGTGTTCAAAGGTAAGAGTGGTAAGAATTTTAATTTTGAATTTGTAATTTGACTTTTAATTGTCACACAAAATTTTTACCACTTCAATGGCCAAACCTTACCAAAGAATTACATGTATTTTCTTTTCCATATAATAGGGTGTCCACCACATAAGCCATATGTATTACCAAGGACTTCAAACTTCTTACCACTTCAATGGTCAAACCTTACCAAAAAATTGCATGTATTTTATTTTCCATATAATAGGGTGTCCACCACATAAGCCATATGTATGACCAAGGATTTCAAACTTCTTGCTACTTGAATGGTCAACATTATGTATTTTATTATTTTTCTTACAACCTCAATGGTCAACCTTAGGTATTTTTATTATTTTTCTTTTAAAACATCCTTCAAAGTCAACCACATCATTTAAAATTCATGGGAGTGTGTCCTCCACATCTTCATAGGGTTGCATCAAGCCACTAGGGATTTTGATGGAATGTCATGTGCAAGGCACCATCATGGGCTTCAATCTTGTCACTAAATGGACCATCATCAAGCCAATATGTGTGTGGGTGCCTTAACCACATCAAGTGCAAGCAATGGGCATTGAGGTCTTCACAAGGTTCTATGACTTTATAAAGTCACCAAAGACCACATAATCATGCCATATAACCATGTTAATTGCAAGTAGTGGGCTCCATGACCTTTGCAAGGGTATCATGGTCTTCATCAAATGTTTTAAGGGATTCTTCATCATACCAAAGGTTCCATATCCCGTCAAGGACCATACAAGGCCATTATCATCATATAAGAGCTCCATGACCCCAATAAGGGTTGCAAGGTCATAAAATCACTAAGTGTGTTTCCAGGGACTTCATCGGGTCTTCTTCAACAAACAAGAGGCTTCATAGGCTTCTTCAACCACCTCAACCACACTAGGAGACCCTCAAGGGTCAAGATCCATCATGACATCATCTGTGGGGTAATTGTGTCTTCTCATGGGGTACAATGATACCATTAGAGCATGAATGACCACAGAATGGGTCATTAATTATTCTCCAACCCATCTAGGGGTTCTTCATCGTCCATCAAGGCTTCAGGACCATCTCTAGGGTATTTAGTGTTAGAATTTTAACATTAGGCTAGCATTATATTAAGATCTTTAACTGAGAGAATAACAAGCACAGCAATCAAACGCAAGAGACAATGAACACAGTGTTTTTCCTCGGGGAAACCATAAATGGAGAAAACCCCGCGACTTCCTCAGAGATAGAATCAACACCAAATAGAAAATCCAAAAATAATAAGATGATCTCCCGACAGCAGTAACCTCTTTCTTCCTAGCCCCAGTGTCTTCTTCTTCCTCATCTATGCGTTACAACTAAGTGTGAGTTAGTGTGTGATAAATAGAGAGGCTAGCTCTCTATTTATACTAATTCCCAACTTGACAAAACCCTACTAGGGCCGACTTCACTAGGTGAGTCTAACAACCCTAGTGCCCTAGAACTGCGAGGACTTTAACCCTTAAACAATAGGAGGGTTACCCACAATGACTTGACATGACTTGTTCACATTATAGATCCTCTCGATAGGAACATCGGGGCATGACATGACTCAAATACATTATAGACACTTCCCGGAATAAACATCGGGGTACAAGACATAAGATATATAAGTGAATATATTTCGAAGTTACAAATACATCAACACTCCCTCTTAACTAGGAAGGTATTCTTTCAACACAATTTTCGGCACTAGTCTTCTTCTTTGTATCGACTAGATAATCTCATCATCTTCATCTTCAAGTTGTCTTCATCTTCAAGTCTTCTTTGTCTTCAAGTCTTATTCATCTTCAAGTCACCTTCGTCTTCAAGTCTTCTTCATCTTCAAGTCACCTTCATCTTTAAGTCTTATTCTAATTCATCTTCTTCTTCAAGTCTTTTTCATCACGGGATCTAGATCATCACGACTGTTGGATCATCATCATTGAATCATTTTCAAATATGAATCATCACTTGATCTGGATCATCATCAAGTCTGGATCATCATTACATCTGGATCATCACTTGATCTGGATCATCATCAATTCTGGATCATCATTATCTGTGCTATCTCTCGATTCTTCTCGTCACAATAAGTTCTATAGAGCCAGCCCTTTTTCATGTTGGTTGTAGGACTACCATTCATGTAGGTATTCATCACTTATATTTGACCCTAAATCAGAATGGCTCGCCTAGCTCTTACATCTGATCTCATCTTGTCAGAAAGGCACGCCCAACACTCACATCTGAGCTCATCATGTCAGAAAGGCCCAGCACTCACATCTAACCATGTGTAAACACATCGCGCTAGAATGGCTCAGCACTTAAATCCGAACTCATCTTGTCGAAAAGGCTCTACACTTACATCCAACCCCATCTTGTCAGAATGACACAACACTCACATCTGACCATGTGTAAACACACCCCGCCAGAATGGCTCAACACTTACATTCGACCTCATCTTGTCGAAAAGGCTCTGCACTTACATCTGGCCCTATCTTGTCAAAACAACATAGCACTCACATCTGACCATGTATAAACACATCGCACCAGAATGGCTCAGCACTTACATCTTGTCAGAAAGGCTCTGCACTTACATTCAATCATGTGTAAACACATCGCATCGAAAGGGCTCTCAGTCCTGGACTGAGGATTCCTGGTAACTGATCAGGTGCCTCCATTCTCCCAGAGAATGGCATCAGCCCTTATATTTTATCAAGTGGGAACAGATCCCTCAATCACATCAAAATGGCCATGCACTCACATATGATCATGTAAGACTACTTCCTACAGTCATATCAGAATGGCCCTCAATCCTAGACTGAGTATTCCTGGTAATTGACCAGGTGCCTCCATTCCAAGAATGGAATTCAACACTTATATTTGACATGGAAGGAACCAATCCTCTCACCATGACAGAATGGCTCAGCCCTTACATATGACCATAAAAAGAACCTAATCCTCTCACCATGTCAGAATGGCTCTAGGTCTCATCATTTCCCCTTGGAGGGAACCTCGATCTAGAGAACACCAAGCTTCTCCCTGAAGTATTCAAACTTCACTCTGGCTAATGGCTTCGTCAACACATCAGCTATTTGTTTCGTCTGTCGCAACATATTGGAGCTTCACTACTCCTCTCTACACCATATCCCTGATATAGCGATACTTGATCTTGATATGCTTCGACTTGTCATGGAACACTGGATTCTCTGACAACTTCACACAACTCTGGTTGTCGCAATATATATAAGTAGCATCCAACTAGAGATCAAATAAATCAGACAGTAGCTTTCTCATCCACACTATCTCGCAACTAGCTGAACAAGCTGCAATGCACTACTCAGTGCCACAAAGGACTGCTTCCTGCTAAACCAAGAGATCATACCTGATCCCATACTAAAGCAACATCCTGAAGTGCTCTTCCTATATTTGATGGCACTGCCTGCCCAATCTGAATCAACATATCCCTCCAGGTTAATATTCTGATTTGCCTTGTACTTGAGCCCATAATCAACTGTACCCTTCAGGTACCTCAGAATATGCTTTGCAGCAATCAAGTGAACATGTCTCGAATCTGTCAGGAACTGGCTCAAGATGTTCATAGCAAAGCAAATATTTGGTCTTCTGTTCGTTAGCTACATCAAGGACCCAATCATCTAAAGATACATCGTAGCATCAACCTCTTCTAATGAAGCATCACTCAATAGCTTCAGGTTCGATGCCATAGGTGTGGTTATGGCCTTGTAGTCCATCATCCCGAATCTCTTCAAAATCTCTACTGCATACTTCCCTTGTCCAAGGAAGATTCCATCCGCATTCTGCCACACCTCCATGCCTAAGAAATAGTGCATTATTCCCAAGTCTTTCATTTCAAACTCAGCAGCAAATTTCCTCTTTGTATCAGCAATCAATCCATCCATACCTGTTACAAACAGATCATCCACATACAATAGGAGTATCACTGGATTGCCATCTTCAACCTTGTAGTAAAGGTTGGAATCTGCTTTACTCTTGGTAAAGCCCAAAGTGGATAGGAAACCATCAATTCTGTCGTACCATGTCTTGGGTGCCTATTTCAAACAATACAGGGATTTCTTCAATCTACACACATGAGACTCCTTGTCATGTGTCTCAAAACTGAGGGGTTGCTCCACATACACTTCCTCTTCTACTACACCATTCAAGAAATTTGTCTTGACAATCCATCTGGTGTATCTTCCATTTCATCATTGCAGCCAAAGAAAGTACTGATCTAATGGAAGTGTATCTAGCTACAGGTGCAAAGGTTTCTTCATAATCTATTCCTTCTTTCTGGGAGAGACCACGAGCCACGAATCTTGCTTTATATTTCTCTATGTTACCATCTACAACATGCTTGATCTTGTATATCCATTTGGAAGTTACAGTGGACTTCTCTTCTGGTCTTGGGACAACATCCCAAACATCATTCTTCATGATCGATTGATATTCTTCAATCATAGCCTCCTTCCATTCTTTCCTTTATGTCACTTCTTCATAGTTGGAAGGTTCTTTATTGATAATGTCACATAGCAAGGCTACATAGCTAGAGCAGGACCTAGTTCTCTTCCTTCCTCTGGGTGTTTCTTCTGAAGCTCTATATCTTTCTGCACCTTGGATAATTTCATGTACCCAAGCAAGTTTCCTCTTATGAGGATTCTTCTCTTGAGGTGGATCTATAGGTTCTTGAGGTTCTTCAAATTCTCGATCTTCTTCTTGAATTTCTTCGTTCATGGTTGTGTCATGAATTTAGGGTGCTCTTATTTCTTCAGGTTCTTCAGTCGGTCTCTTCCTGGATTTGATGTAGGCTGAATCTTCATCAAATGTTACATCTCTACTAATGTCAATCTTCTTGAATCCTAGGAAGTATATTCTGTAAGCCTTCGAGCTTTCAGAGTATCCCACAAATATACCCTTCTTTGTTGAAGGATCTAACTTCATTCTCTTTTCTTTCGGAATGTGTATGTATACAGGACAACCGAATATTCTGAGATGGATGACTTCGGGTTTCTTGCTGGAGAAGACTTCTTTAGGAGTCTTGTTCTCGAGTACTCTGTGAGGAGTATGGTTCTGTACATATACCACTGTTCTAGAAGCTTCTACCCATAGATGCATGGGAAGATCTTGGTCATGAAGCATGGCCCTTGCTGCTTCCATGATCATTCTATTCTTTCTTTCTGCAATCCCATTTTGTTGTGGATTATATGGAGTGGATAATTGCTTCTTAATCCCTGAGTCTTTGCATAGCTCCTTGAATTCATTTGATGTGAATTCTCCACCATTATCTGATCGCAAGCTCTTGATCTTCTTTTCTATGTGATTCTCGATCAAGGATTTGAATTCCTTGAAGTTGCTGAATACTTCATCTTTGTTCTTCATAAAGTATATCCATGCCAGTCTAGAAAAGTCATCAATAAAAGAAACATAGTATACATACCTGCTTAGTGAACTTGATGACATTGTACCACATACATCGGAGTGGATGATTTCCAAGATTCCTTTTGCCTTGCTCTCACTACTTGGAAATGTCTTCTTTGTGTTTTTTCCTTTTCGCACGTCCTTTGCATACACCTTCATGTTTTGTCTACATTTCTGGGAGACCTTCAACAGCTTTACTTGCAAGTGGTAGTGCTCTATAATGCACATGTGCAAGCCTTCTATGCCAAAGCTCATTTGGTTCTACCGAGTCATGAACCAAAGCTTGTTCTAGTTGGCCCTTCAATTTGTATAGTCCTCCTTCTTATTCCCCAATCACTACTGCATCATCGAAAGACTTTCCCTTTGGCCACATGAGGACTTGTCCATCTACAAATGCAACTCTCATTCCTTTTGCATCTAATGCAGATATGGAGAGGAGGTTCTTCTTTAGTCCAGGTACAAATAATACATCTTTCACCTTGATAGAATTTCCAGAGTCTAGCTTGTATGAGGATTCACCACTACCTTTTATTGGTAGTCAACTCCAAGTTTCACCTTGTGAGGTGATTCATGTTCAGATAGTTTCACAAAGGATTCCTTGAATCCTGTCATATGTTTGGAAGCACCACTGTCTATAAGCCAATCATTGCTACCATGTGTGATAGTTCCCGTGAGAGCGGAAATCAGAACATATTCTTCATCACTTGAAGAATCATCACTAACTTGTCTGTTTCTCTTTGTAGAAGGTTCATCATCCTCTGCAGCATGAGCATGATGTCTTCTCTTGTTTCCCTTCATCTTGTGAGAGATACTTTTGTTTCTAGGACAATCTCTAGCAAAGTGTCCTCTTTCATCACATGTATAGAAAATGAACTTAGACTTATCTCTAGGATTTCTAAAGTTATTCCTTTGATGAGAGTACTTACTTCTGTGGTGGCTAGATCTAGTTTTCTTGGATTGTATTGTGAGAGCTTGATCTTCACTTCCCATCTTTTCTTCTCGAGCTGCTATCCGAGCTTCTTCTTGAGAGAATTCTTCCCATAGTCTGCTAAACTTGACTAACTTCTTTCTAGCATAGATCCCTTAAATTAAAGAGTCCCGTGTCCTAGGGAGTCCATTCAAGGTGGTCATTACAATCTCTACATTCTCCACTTCTTCATCTGCTACTTCAAGTTGTTCTTTGATCTGTGAAACCCTTGTGAAGTATGACTGTATGGTCTTCGCATTCTGGATCTTCACATTCTTCAATTGGTTCCTCAAGGTCATCTTCTAGTTTATGTTCTTTCCTTCAAACCATTTGGTTAGGGAATCAAACATAGCTTTAGGTGTCTTTATGGAGGACACCTGTGGTATGAGGTGATCCTTGATTGAATAAGAAAAAATCCTCTTTGCCATAACCAAATTCTTTTTGTGTAAGGCCTTAGCCTCATCTCCCCATGGAACTGGAATCTCCTCATTGATGTAGGAGTCCAACTCATTTTCTTCCAGGACCAGGGAGATCCTATACTTCCAGGATCAGAAGTTATCAGCTCCCTCAAGATTTTCATCAAGCTTGGTATGATGAGACATCTTAACTGAGAACCTCAAATGGAAATACAAAATATTTAGATCTTACCAGGTTAAGATGTCGGATTTGGATTTGGAGCCGAAATTCTGCAGTGCTGGTTTAGGAGCAGATTAGGGTTTTGCTTTTTCAAAGTTCTATCCAACCAAATGCTTTGATCTTGATCTCTAAACTTCAACTTTGAGGAGGAGATCAATCCAGGCTTGGGCTCACTGAAAAATTCCACTTCCATGGAAAGCCCTAATTTTCGGCAGCAGTGTCGGGTCCAAAACTGAAAAAACCTCAGAATTGGATTTTGCTTCAACAGAAAGATGTGCCCTAGGGAGGAGATTTAATCCAACCTTCTTTTCCTGAAAATCTGTGGAGAGAGATAAAAAAAAGTAGGAAGCCCTAGTTCCCGCAATTGCATAGTGTCTTCTTCTCAGGTTAGCTTTGATACCATGTTAGAATTTTAACATTAGGCTAGCATTATATTAGGATCTTTAACTGAGAGAATAATAAGCACAACAATCAAACACAAGAGACAATGAACACAGTGTTTTTCCTTGGGTAAACCATAAATGGAGAAAACCCCATAACTTCCTTAGAGATAGAATCAACACCAAATAGAAAAGCCCAAAATAGTAAGATGATCTCTCGACAGCAGTAACCTCTTTCTTCCGAGCCCCAGTGTCTTCTTCTTCCTCAGCTATGCGCTACAACTAAGTGTGAGTGAGTGTGTGATAAATAGAGAGGCTAGCTTTCTATTTCTACTAATTCTCGACTTGACAAAACCCTACTAGGGCCGACTTCACTAGGTGAGTCTAACAACCCTAGTGCCCCGGAACTGCGGGGACTTTAACCCTTGAACAATAGGAGGGTTACCCACAATGACTTGACATGACTTGTTTACATTATAGATCCTCCCGATAGGAACATCGGGGCATGGCATGACTCAAATACATTATAGACACAAACATCGGGGTACAAGACATAAGATATGTAAGTGAATACATTCTGAAGTTACAAATACATCAACATTTAGCACCATCAACAAGGTCTTCAACATCTTCAACAAGGTGGTGGTCCAAGATCCAACCTTGTAGGTACAAGGACTTTTTAAACTGGGTACAAGGTGCTTCAAGGTACAAACCTACTCTATAAGGGGTCCAAGGAACTGCAAGTGAGACTTTGTGGCATCAATGACAACCTGTGGGGCCAATGCCAACCTAGTTAGCTTCTTCTAATTATCCTTTTTTGGTTGAATAGTTAGAATGGTTGGGGGTAATTTTTATATTCTCTTTATCATAATTCATATCCCTAGCGAATCATTGGTTTGATTTTCCTATTACATTTGGCTCATTGGATCTTGCAGTGTATTCATGATTTAAAGTGATAACAAACCATATTTAAACCTGAATGTTTCACATATTATCCCACGAATTACCTAATATTCTAAACCTAAAAATTTACCATGTGAAAAATGTATTATAGCATCATAATTTTGACATTTCTATCAAGATCTAAACAACATGTTTACATTTCTAAGTAGATAAATTGCAATTTATAAAAAAATGAATTCAAGAAAAAATATATAAGCATTCAATTAGCCTTTAACCCACACCTATTGGAAATGATATAAGAATGAAATAAGTGATTTATTTTAAGGAATATTTGGAATGTATCTCTTAGTTCATTCAAAAAAAATATTTATCATACTCATTTTTTAGTTTATCTTGAGAGGTTTTCTCCGTTTGCAAATCAATCTAGATCAAGTTGTGTTTTTTTTCCATATTTCTAATTGGAATGAAAAAAATTTAACTTTCCACATTGAAAGGAAACTCTCTAAACCTCTAACACAAAATATATAACTTTATCTCATATATGTATGCAAGGGTTGCATCCCTCATGTTTCAAGGAACATAGTTATATAAACAAATTGGTAAAGTTGTATTCTTAAAATAAAAAAAAATATACATGGAAAAAGTAAGTTGGTTGATCTTCCACTTGGGAAACCAAACCAACAGCAACAAAAAAGTGCATTGTCATTATTTAGTCTTTTAGTCTTAAAACATGTATCTCGACAATAAACCATGTACTAGTGTAAAAACTATGATGTCTAACCCTTACTAAGTAAATTTCAGAACAATGTTTTTTGTAAGTTAGGTAAAGTTGTATTACTTCACAAAAAAACTATACACGACAAAAGTTAGGTGATCTTCCACTCGGGAAACCAAACCAACAAAAAAAAAATACATTGTCATTATTTAGTCTTTTAGTCTTAAGACCTATATCGAGACAATAAATCGTGTCCTAATGTAAAACCTATGATGTCTAACCCTTACTAAGTAAATCTCATAAGAGCTAAGAAATAACAAAAAATAACATATACTAAGGCTAGCCTAAATGACGATATTATCATAAAAAATGGGAGGAAAGTGAGCAAATTATAGACTTGTTGTATCCTTTACAATCATGTTCAAATTCATGACCATTTTCCTCACGCTATATTCAAATTCAGCATTTACATCGTATTTTTTTAAAGTAAATTAGGAAAAATATATAGATTATATGATCTTTGAAGAGCAATACATAAAATGTAATGTCCCCCCAGGACTATCAAAGGGTCCAATGGACATATCATTGTCTCTCTAAGGCTAATTATATGCTTTTAGCACAACGAATTAGTTAAACAAATATTAAATTTCATTTTTCAATATTTAATCACGACAAAGTCCTTTTAATTACCAATAAATTAAAATAAATTCAATAACTATTCCAACGTCTCATTCAAGGGATGGGATGGATTACTAAAACCTTCTAGCAACATCACATATCCATTCCAATCCAATTCAGACATAAATCGCACCTCTAAAGGTCATTTTCTCTTAATCATGATTAACCAATAATTAGTGTTATGATTACGATACTTAACGACGCTTAGCACACAATTGACGATACTTAATATAGTTTCATTTTTTAATCACTTAACCACTATTTATCAATTCCAATGGCTAATCAACACCTAATAACATGTAAACCGGACCTAATTGCCATTTGTCAATTAGTTAAACATAGTAATTATGAAAATGATTCCAAAAGAACTAGTTAACTAGTCATTCAATACTAGCAGCTAGTTTTGCAGAAATTTGACACACAACCATGCCAATGAACCCAAAAGTGAAACTACAACAATTATACACATATTTAAGCATGCACACACAACAAAATAAAGTACTTTTTTCAAATCTTATCCAAGTACATAAAAGAAGAATGTTTCAAGTTCAATTGGTACAACTAGTTAATAAACACTGCCAGGAATTAAATCAAACCAATCATACCGAGTTCCTAGGAACACATAGGTGAAGGTACATATATAGAAAATAACATTATACTGCACAATTAAAGTACCAATAATAGAGCATATGGTTGTACATTCATCTTCTACCAAAAACAGAGATTCGAACCCAAAAACTATATACCAATTTCACTGCAATGTACCTAGTTTCCAATTTAACTTTTCAAATGCCAAATAAAGAGAAATATATGGCTATTTTATCTCATGGAAAACGTATCAAGGATCACCTACATTCATACGGTTGTTGTTTTCCACCCATATACAGTCTTTTAAACAAGTCACAAAACTAGTTAATTCTAAACATTTGAATTGACTAGCAATTCTAGGAATCGTTAGAGTAATTAAATCCATGGCTCATAGAATAATTCAAATGAAATTACAACTCTAAATAACATGTTTTTATCAGTCATGACAAAGGTTATCTCATTCTAATATTTTCTCAAACACTTCATCTGCAAAGTCACAAATCCACTCAAAACAATTCCATTAAAGGAGATAGAAATTGGAAATTGATCTAGAATTTAGGTAGACATTTTCCCAACACTACCAAGAATATTTCTCCTCACATTCACACACACGTTTAAATATTATTTATCATACATAAGCATAAAAGGAACACTCAGTAATTTTGACAAACACTTCATGTGTCAAGTCTCCAAACTATGCCAAACAGTGAAGGTTATCTCATTCTAATATTTTCTCAAACACTTCATCTGCAAAGTCACAAATTCACTCAAAACAATTCCATTAAAGGAGATAGAAATTGGAAATTGATCTAGAATTTAGGTAGACATTTTCCCAACACTAGCAAGAATATTTCTCCTCACATTCACACACACATTTAAATATTATTTATCATACATAAGCATAAAAGGAACACTCCGTAATTTTGACAAAAACTTCATGTGTCAAGTCTCCAAACTATGCCAAACATTGTGATCAAAGAACTAGTTTTTGAATAAAAGGTAGAAGCATCAAAGAGAAGTGTATTAAAACATTCTGATGTTACAATACCATCAAAATACACATTATATAATGAAAAATGGTAGAAATATAATTTTTATAGTAGAGGTACCAAAGAATTATTTCCTCAAACAATTTGTGCACAAAATCCCAAAAACTAGTTTCCATCTCCTTCATAAAATTTACTTGCATAAATAGATTGAATTCTGTGAGAAATTTATTCCGCAAATAAATCATATGTTTCATCAAACATTTCATGTGCATCCATAAATAAATCATATCAGAGCCAAGTAAATTAAATAAACATGAGATAAATCACTTATCTTATCAATGCGCAACTTGCATCAAATGGACCACGTTCAACCCAACCTTTGTCATTGCCAAGTCAGATATCACTTTGACAAACCACCCCCAAGCTAAGGCCACAAATCCACAACAAAGGTGCACTCAAGAATAGATCAAATATCATTTTGAGAAGCAAAAAATCTATTCCTCACCACATACGTCCTCTTCCACCCCACTACCAAGTGCAATGGTAATCCAGACCCCCTAGGCCATCGAGATATCATCATTCACCAATAGGATTTATATGCAGGTCTAGGACAGAGCCAAGTTGTGGACACGTAAGAACTACACCAGAGTTTTATGGGATTACCGCAAACACCATACAATATCATAGTGCTTCAAGCCCAAAGTTCATTCACATAGCAGACAATTCGTGGTTTCCCAAGCTCACAAGCTTACCAAGCTCTCGCCATCAAAGCTATGAACAACCATAATAAAAATCCATCCAAAAGAACCCCCAAACCAAGGAGATCAAACATGGATTTATAGACCAAAGAAGGTAATTCTAACTCAATGGGGTCAAACCAAACCAAGGTAAGCCAACTCGAGTCAATCCAAGGGGGGTAATTCAACCACAAGAGGTTAACTCTAATCCAACCCAAGCAATTTGAATTTCAATGAGAGTGACTCCAAGCCACTCCACCCAACTCAAATTCATGTGTGGACACATCATCCATCAAGAGGAATCAAAATTAGTAAGGTGAGGTGTCACACAAGTTAAGGCATCTTCCCAAAATAGAGAAGGGGGGTTACACAAGTATTTACACAAGTATTTACACAAGGAGTTACATAATTATTTACACAACTTTTGAGATGTTAAGGCTAAAAATAGCCAATAAGGGAACAATTGTGTAAATGGGAGTTACAAAACCAAGTGTAAGCTCCACAAATGAGTTACAAAACCACCAAAGGGGCTCAGTAAACAAATGACACCCACCCAAACACCAAGGAGGCCAACTAAATCATGAATTGGGCTCAATAATACCAACATAGGCTAAAATAATCAAAAGTTGGGTTCGTTGTACAATGTTTGGGTGATCATCAACTAATAAATCCACTAAGGCATAAATATGGACCAAGATCAACCAAACAAGTTCTAAAGTGATAGGAATGTCCCCATTCCCCCTCACATTGTATATCTAGGCCTCCCATACTCTTTTATTGGTCCCCAATGTGTCAATTGTTTTCATTAATTAATTATTTAAAAAAATAATAATGTCTCCAGGTCCTTAAATGCCCTTGTTCCGGGCCTTGGGCCACAATAATAAACAATGAAAAATTACTTATGTCCAGGCTTAACACATGGGGTATTATATAAAACCAATTTTAATTGAATCTCCTTCACTTTTTAATTGAATCTCCTTCACTGGCGGGAGTGGCCTTTGGCCTAAGAAACCATGACCCACGGGCATATAAGCCCACAAAATCACCTCGATATTGCACTTAGCTTGGGACACACTAACCCTCAACTCATTGGATTTTGGGTGTCTCCTCCCAACTAGCTCACCCCTAAGGGGAATTGAACCCAGGTCACCCCGTTGACCAAATCCCTACCTTCACACTCAATATAGTACAAATAATATATATATATAGAGAGAAAGAAAATTAAAACATTATTTTATATATATAAATATAAAATTAATTCCATTATGTTTTACTTAAATATATGGTTTACAAAAAATCCAAATAACAAAATTTATTCTAAACACAAACACTTACAATATAAAATGTCACCCACAACAATATTTAATAATGAAAAAAATATATATAATTATATACTCTTTTAAAGAGAAAATACATTTTTTTTAAACAAAGCAAATTAGCTCAAAGCTAAAATACCACAATTAAAAGCAACACTAATAACTATAGAAGCAGCAATAATACCAATTGCTAAACCACACTAAACATATATACCAATACACTTAGAATCAATAATAACAATTGCAAAATAATTAGTTGACACAATCTACAATGCTAGCCCAAAACATCCTAGTAGGATTTATTACATTAATGAAAGCAAAGCTAATTATATTCATGGCCTCTCATAAATTTTTAAGACAAAGAGACAATTAAATAGCAAAATAATTAGTTGACACAATCTACAATGCTAGCCCAAGACATCCTAGTAAGATTTATTATATTAATGAAGGCAAAGCTAATTATATTCATGGCCTCTCATACATTTTCAAAACAAGGAGACAATTAATAAATAGATATTCAATTAATGGAAAGATTTTCGATATCAATTAATATAAAGATTTTGGATGATAGAAAATGTAAGGAAGAGGTGTACCGTTGAGAAGAGAACAAAGATATGGTTAAAGAATATAACTAACCTCATTGTATAGTATGGTAGATGGTACCTAATCATGTCTTAAACCAGAAGGAAGAGATGTTAACAAGAAAGTTTGTGGTAAAGGAACATGAAAAGAAAAGCATAGTGTTCATTTCGCTGAATAAAAAAGGAAGCCATAACTAGAAATCCAAAACAAACATAGTACTAAAAAGAGAAGAAATAGTATGAAAGAGATTTCCCTTTATCTGTATCACCTCAAAGGCCATAGTATATTAGGTAATTGAGAGGACGCCATGAAGAAATATTGGGATTTCCTTCTTATAAGCCATAGTATATGAGGTAAATATTAAAAAAGTCATAATATATTAGGTAACTATTAAAAATATATGTAATTTATAATAATTAGTTTAATTAAGAATAAATATTTCTAAAACTACGATTTGAATATAAATATAGAAAGAATAAATCCAATTCCACTCAGGTTTCTAACAATCACTCCATAAGCAAATTTACATAGTCGGAATATAATTTTCATTAACTCTTTTCCAAGGTATAAATGGTAAGTCTTCTATGTAAATTACACTCAAAAATATGATCAGAACTTCTCAGCATATCAGGTAACTATCAGTAAATAAATAGAAAACCAAGAATATCAGGTAACTAACACTACATAAATAGAAAACCTATATCGGACTAGGAATGGTTACAAATACAAAAAGGAAGTATAAACTATCAAGTCTACCAACAGATGTGATGAAAAAACACAGGAATCAATAATTGATTAACAGTTTGCAATTACATCCGTGGTTAAACAGTCAATTTGGGAGGCATTGTTTCTACAAGAAGTAAACTCATAATGAAGCAAGATTTAGGAACACTTTGAACTTCTTTATAACCCATCTAAATAGTACGATAAAAGTTTGTTAGTTTTACCAACAGATTAACCTTAAAAATGTAATTTTTAATACATGCAAATTGAAATTTTATGTTTTACTGAAATATTTAAAATTTTAAGAAAAAATGTTTTAATATTATTTCAAGATTCCTTAGATCAAACAACCCAAAACAGATTAACTCTAAAAATGTAATTTTTAATACATGCAAATTGAAATTTTATGTTTTACTGAAATATTTAAAATTTTAAGAAAGAATGTTTTAATATTATTTCACAAGATTTCTAAGATCAAACAACCCAAGAACAAAACAGAGCAAGAAAGAAAGCCATGCATACCTTGTTCAAAAAAAAGTCCTGAAAGAAAACCCTGCATACCATTTTCAAAACAAATCCTTCATGGTAGTGAAGGCTCAACACATTAAACCCTCAAACTCACAAAGCCTTAATCCCCACAATGTGTTGTAAAAATGATTTCTTCTAGGGAAATATATGAAATGCAAGGAGCAGAGGTTGGTGGTTGAACCAGATGTTCACCAACCACTTTAAACAGAGTTAATTCAAGGTAATAAATGTAAGGCAAAACCCTCACTGTATCATGGGCTTATCAATGCAGGTTATGGGCAAGTGACTTACTTGTTTGCAATGCAAGAGACATGAATCAACAGAGCCTTTGAGGTACAACCAGGCACTGCTATTTAACAGAGTAGGCAATGTATTGTATATAGGCTGTACAAGGAGTTGAAACAGATCCAACAAGAAACCATAATGGAAAATATAACCTCCACCAAAAATGATTTCAAGAATCAATTCCAAAATAAAATGACCTTAACAGTCTTTTCTCATAACAACTTACAAAAGGCTGAGCAGCGAATATGGGACGTGACTAGCAGTCATCTTCCATACAAAACACCAAACCAAAACAGTAATGGAAATACAGAATCAGCCTCGCGCTACCTACCTCGGTACCAATTCAGTAATTGACGCGGCAACGTTAGATGGAAGAACCTTACAGATGGATTTGGTTTCGTCGGTAGGCATAACAGAACTCACAAAAGCAGGCTGTGTGGGATCTGGTAACATCATAGTTTCAGTTGAAAGCATCAAATTGACTGCAGACATTGATGGACGAAGTGAGGAGTTGGCTTGTGTACACAACAATCCAATATGGATGCATCTCAATGCTTCTTCCGGATCGCTGCAAGTTTCAATTATCGCTGGATCAATCATGTCCACAATATTTCCTATTCTGTATAATCTCCATGCCTGTGAGTCAGAACAGTCTCTTCAAATCGATTAAATATATACCTGATCCATGAGATCCGCTATCTTTATCTTGTTTATATTTTAGAATTTGCGTGGATCTACAAGTATATTTTTCTAGAATTTGGGAGTACAAGTATATTTTTCTTAGATTACAAAAGGATTAAATAAATATACTGTAATTTATGATTTGTGTAATTTGTGGTCCTTCTTTATTCATACACCACAAATTAAGTAACTATGTTAATCTCATAGAACTTTCCTACACAATCTTATACATAACTAAATAACATGATATAAATCAAATAAATGTTAATCTCCTATAACTTTCCTACACAATCTATACATAACTAAATAACATGATATAAATCAAATAAATAGAAAACTATATCTTACCCATTCCAAAAGGATGTGCAACTCAGGTGATAAGGTAAAATCAATGCTTTTTCTTCCACTCAGAAGTTCCAGAAGAATCATCCCAAAGCTATAGACATCAGCTTTAAAAGACAATTGCCCCTGCAAAGCATATTCTGGTGCCATATAACCGCTGCAAATTAAAATGTCGCTTTGTAAATATGTTTGGCACTTATAAAGTAAAAAGATCTTTCAAAAAGGAATCTGTAGTGTCCCAAATCTCACAAAAGACGATTAGTTGAAGGCTTCGTAATACCAATAGTTTAAAGCAGCTAAGAAGGATTTAACAGAACCGAATGAGCTGTGTTTCGAACCGTTACCGAGTTCCAGCAACTCCCGTGTTGACATGACTTTCCTCTTCATCAAAAAGTCTTGCTAGCCCGAAATCTGCTATCTTGGGATTCAACTGGTTGTCCAATAAAATGTTGCCTGCTTTAATATCCCTATGAATAATCCTGAGATGAGAATCCTCATGCAAGTAGAGAAGCCCACGTGTTATTCCAACTATTATGTTGTAACGCTTGTGCCAATCAAGTTCTCTTCGTTTATTTGCATCTGTATTGACCATGCAGGTTGCTTAAATTAGTCTTAAGGACCTATGCATGTTTAAACATTTTAATTGCAATTTTTTATAACTTATATTTCAAATGATTACATAAATTTCTAACTGAATTTCTATCCAATTGAAAACAGGTTAAAATATTGAATGATTACCATACTCATTTTTCATTTGATAAGTTACTTACCGAATAGAATTTTATCAAGGCTCTTATTAGCTAAGTATTCATAAACTAACAACCTCTCCGATCCATCTGTGCAACAACCAAGTAATTTCACAAGATTTCTATGTTGAGTTTTGGCCACCAGCTTAACTTCATTTAGAAATTCTCTCTTTCCTTGCATAGATTTTAAGGATAATTTCTTCACTGCTATTTCATTTCCAGCTGGAGTAATTCCCTGGCAGTTTGAGACAACAGAGTGACAATTTTGTTAATCATCGGCGTAATTATTGAATAATTGTTTTTATTTTCATTGGGTATCATAGTAACACTAGATCATGCCCTATAACCAAAATGAATAAAATTTGTTTTTTAAGTTACTATAATGTAAGTTAAATCCTAGAGTATGTTACCTTGTATACACCGCCAAATCCCCCCTCTCCAAGCTTGTTATTATCCTGAAAATTTTCTGTTGCAGTTACCAATGTCTCCAATTTAAACACTGTGAACACATTGCACACAGTAGGAATATGTTGGTGATCTCTGAGTTGTGAGTCTTCCCCCAAAGCATGCCCTACAAAATGAAAATCTACATCTATATCAGAAATTGGACCAAAATGTACATATGTTTAATAATAGAGCAGACCAAAATGAAAATCCACATCTAGATCAGAAATTGGACGAAAATGTACAAATCTCTAATAACAGAGCACATTGTTCTAGCCTGGATATCTATTAATTGTTACGATTCATCATCCTATTTTCCAGATGCAATTCAATGAACCTTCCTTACGCCTTACAAATATCTATTAATTGACATATTGCAGGATATACCTTCCTTACGCCTTCCAAATATGGCAGACTTCAATCTTCCCCGAATTGCAAAGAGGCATACCATTGACAGGACAGACGACCCACCAAGAATACCTAAAATTATGGGTAATTTGCTTGAAGACTCATCTGGTGTTGGTGGTAGTAATGGTACTGGTGTTGGTGGTAGTGATGGTACTGGTGTTGGTGTTGAGGGCGAAGGATTAAAGAAAAGTCTATCTTCATACTGAACAAGGCAACTTAGCGCCAAACCCCGAGCTCCTAGTCTTCCACTATTATTTCCGATCCGAACAATTGATCGTTTTTTACTCTGAGACATTTCAAGGAGTCTTTGAGGGATATATCTCCCCAGCATTGGGCTAGAGCGTAGATCTGGTTAAAATAGCCGGGGTCGAAAGTTGTCCCGGAAGCGTATCGATCCGTTGCATTTAGATTGGCAGCTTCATATGATAAGTCGTCCAAAAGATTCCAGGCAGCCCTATTATAGGCAGGAGGGTTGGTGGAGACGTTAAAGTCACTGTAGAAATTGNCGCTGTATTCACATTCCTCACAAACGTGCTGGTGTTTGTATAGTTAGTGGTCAGGTTGCAGTAAGGAGTCGGCCACCACTCGTTATCATCTATGCTGCTGCAAATGTACTGTGTATTAACACAAAATATAATGAACACAACAACGATAGGTATGACCTTTGCATGGAAGCAAATCATCTTTCTTTGAGTTGGATGAAGGCAGGAGGGGGACTATCATGCAGGTGCTTAGAAAAACCTGATTACGCCGACAGGCGTTTTTCTCCCAGGTCCTTGAAAAAACCTGTACCTTAGGAAGGATAATGTAGTGGGGGTAAATGAAAAAGTAGGAAAGATAAGTAAGGTATGGTCCTTAAAAGAATAAGGGTGGTTGACATCGACTTTAATATAAAAGTAAAAAATAAAAGGTAAGGTCCATTTAGCTTTTGCTCAACCAAATCAAGTGGATAGCTCTATATGGATTCCTTATTATAATTTAAAATGTCATTCTAGAGCTATCCACTAACTATACAAACACCAGCACGTTTGTGAGGAATGTGAATACAGCGTTGAACACTCTTCGTGTCGACATTAAAAATACATACAAAGCAATCTCTTTAAGCCGGACTTGGCTTTAAGAATGCCAATGAACCCCTGGAAAGATTATATTGACTCAAAGGGACCAATACTTAATTTGTTAATGAACATTAAAAATTAAAATCTTTAGTATGTAATTATATACTATTAACCTTAACTATGTGTAAATTAGAATATACCATAATTTAAGCTATAAACAAGTATATTTATAATATAGAGTCCCTCAATCCTTTAAAACTAAAAGAGAGTTCCAAGGCTCAACAATATTAGTCTGACCTCTATAATTGCCAACTTCCTTGCACCAAGTATCTAACATTTTAGTGTGCTACCCAAAAAACAAACTCCAAAAAAAATACTTTTTAGCGGCTAAGTGGATATCCTATTGTAATGGGGTCACAAAGCTAGCTCTTTCCTTTATTGACTAACTTAATATGTTGTTATGAATAATGGGTTCATATTCAATTTACTTAGGTTGGAGAACTACCGAAAGTGCACATAGGCCTTCCTAGATCCCTTTAAATTGCTAAGGTTGTCCCAGGCTCGACACTATTAGTATTACCCCAAAATTACCAACTTCCTTATACCAAGGATTTGACATTTTGACCGGGTGCTAAGGAAACATATTTTAGGACATACAATCTCAATTCATCATATGAGTGGATGCCCTTTCCAGAGGGTTTACATTGCTACATCTTTCCTTGGTCAACTAACTTGATTCAGTGAGGATTGTACTTTTTGAAGACTTTAATGTTTTCCTTTCCCTCCTACGTCACTAAAATGTCATTCCTTATTATAATTTAAAATGTCATTCTAAAGGGATTAAATTATAATAAGGAATCCATATAGAGCTATAATAAGGAATCCATAAATAAGGAATCCAAAAGTAATCTTAGCCATATGAATAAGTCAGGCCCTACTTTTGGAAGGTAGTTAAAATAGGGGGAATTTCCAGGTTGTTAAATATAAATGGCTTGGAAGCACATTTAAAGATAGCTCTATATGGATTCCTTATTATAATATAAAATGTTAATTCTAAAGGGTATGTCTAAAGTAGCCAACCCATAAGTGTCTCGACAAGATCTTTGTTGAGTTTAGCAAGTTGTTCGACCCTTACCCTTTCTTGCTTGGGTCTTGGGTCTCTGAAAAGGAATGGTTCATAAAAGCTAAAATCCATTTTATTGGCCGAGTGTTATTTAAAAAAAAAACAATAATCGGTACGTCCTTGCCCCCTTAGCCAGAGAGAAGGAACACTTCACCACTAGACTAGAGCATGGAAGAAAGTATGACTCATCATAGGTACTCAGATGAACTTTCTATTACTTAAATTTGGCATTTCATGAAGGTCCTCTGTGGAAGGATGGGTTCATTGGTTGGACAGGGATACTCGGTTGAGCTCATGCACAGGGATACTCAATTGAGCTACTGGGATGGTACTGGCACGTTGGTACCCAATTTTTACTATTGTTATCACAGAACCCCTTAATGTATCATAAATCCGTCTCACTAAATTATTTATAATTCTCACTATGTGGGAAGCCAATGTGTTGTGGCAAGTTAACAATAATAAGCTGTAGGATTTGTTCTACCAAGACTTAGTGCCTGCGCCAAATGTGGTAGGTCCTCAATCAATCACTATCCGAGCAAGTATCCTAGATTCCCCACCTCCCGAGAAAAGGGTGTCCAAAAGCAACTTACTTTTGCATGCTTACTTCTGGATGGGAATGGATTAAAAACAGATAATTGTTGCGACGACTTCACATTTATTTTTTTAGGTTTCCCTGGGGTTAGCAGTTAACATCATCATCTTCTACCTTCAAGGGGAGGCAAACCCTCACAAAGTCACCAATGATTCAGATTACAACTTTATATATCAAATATCAAGTCAAATCCATGTAGCCTCTGCTTATTATGTTGGAAAATGGCTTTGAAGTCAAACATACAAAAGTCAGGGCTTATTATGTTAGCAAATGGCCTTGAAGTCAAACATACACAAGTCAAGGAATCCATTGATTGCTCGTGGTTAAACTATTTCAAATTGCAAAACCTATTTTTGAAGCCTACATGGCTCTTTCCTTTAGTGCTAGCCTAGTAAATATCGTTATGTAATTAATAACACGACAATAATCATTGAGAGCCTGACCAATCAGTCTTAAAATGCGTATGCTGCCAATATATTTTTAATTTTGAGCTAAGAACATTGCAAAGTGCCAAAATGTATTTCATGACAAATATGGGTCAACATTACCATTTTGGCATGCACAATTTGATAGCTCTGTAAGTATCCAAGACGACATAATTTGGTGGATTACTGCTAAAGTTGAAGCAACAAAACATGTTTGTCCAGAAAGTAATACGAGGTTGTAGAAGACTACGAGAGTTGGAAATTTGTGAATATGGACTATACCATGATTTGTTTACCAAGTTTTATGGATTGAATCTGAATCCTGAAACTTTGGTCGTAATTTTTCCTTAATGTAAAGGACTAGGTTGAAAGCCATTTGGTTTTAAAGTGGCTTCCAAAAATTACATTTATAATGGGAAGAGATGGCATGTAGTCTTCTGTTATTTTGTTATTATACCAATAAAATCCTAATGTAGAAAGGAAAAAATACCTATATCCAATCTGCCTAGAAAATAGAGCAAAAAATACATCATGCCAACAATGTGGTAAACTTTGTCCATTCAGAACAGATTTGTTTATACTCCAAGATATAAGGATGTTTACTATGTGTAATTAACACCATCTAAAGCCATTACAATTCATTATCTTGGTAAGAAAAAATTCTTGAAACTATTTTTCAATGAAATGTTAATCTTGGATTGCCCATGATAAAACAATGTTGATACTTTACAGAGAACAATGGACTACAATAATATAAAACGAACACCTCATATTGGACCATAATAACAGAGAATTTTTTATTAACACAATGACTGAGATCGCGGTGACTCAAAACTAAGAGTACATCAAGTAAGAATTAGGGGCCTAAAAATATTTCAAAACCGGACACTCTAATAATCAAGGGCAATGCAATTCAGTGCGACGTGAGTTATGAAGCTCAGACATAATTTACCTTTTGCACTTTGAGCTATTGCTTCTCCTTCTACCATAACTTCCCTCATATATTCTTACGACTCCCCACTTCTATATCTCTAGAATGAGATTGTTTTTGTTCAATTTCGTGCATTCTATCAATTTTAAGAACACCCACAAGGGGATTATTCAAACTTTGTTTCTTTGGTATGGGTATCCATCTCACTAGGTTGTATACATAGTGAGCATCCCGTCTGAACAAGCTTTGGTTCATTCATTTGTAAGAGGAAGGGAAATACTGTGATTTTGACAAGCTATATACACAATGCTGGAACAACAAAGCCCAAGATGATAGTGTATTTGCTTGTTTGATTAAAGACTGATAAGTTTAATAGGGAATATCACTAGAGAGATTTTAAACCCTAGAAATGGTGTACATAATTCATTATAAAAATAGTGAAAAACATTGACCATTGCTCAACAACATAACAATAAGAAATTTTCAGAATAAATATTACTTGAGTATTTAACGATATAAAGGTATTTTCTTTAAAACATTACAACCACATTTTCATTAATGAAATGTTAAAAAAGGATTCCCTCTTTTCTCAAGAAAATAATTAATATAACCCTAACGGTCATATCTACAGAATGAGAGGAAATATCATAGTAGAAACCCTAGTTTCAAGAATGAGAATAAACCCCTTGCATAAAGTTAATGTTGTATAAAAACTAATAAAACTTAGTAAAACAAAAATATAATTAATTACATAGAATGGTAGACTAATTACAAACAAAGAATAGTCTATTTAATTACCACAATCACCATAACTCTATGTCTGATCTCTTTGTAGTAAACAGAGAATTGTCGACTAATTACAAACATAGAATAAACTAATTAAGTAGACTAATTGGATTAAAGGTAGATTATCATAAGTTAAGGCACATATTGTAGCAATTCCATTCTTATTCAACAATTGACTTTCCGATGAAAAACTATAATACTAGATTTTAAAACAGCATAAAAGAAAGCTGGTCACTGGGGAAAAGCTTCATATTTCTCAAATGAAGCTCCAATATAATATGTGTAAAGTTTGAAGCTAACGAAAAAATACTTAAACAGATAAATTAAATGTTAAGACAAAAACCGTAATATTTGACCAAAGCTACTAAACTATGTAGCCGAAACTACGATTTTTTTATATAATCCACACAAATTTGCAAAGAAACGATGAGTTGTGACTGAAATTGTCAAATTTCACACAAATACTATGATTTAAAGGTTTAATGCCGTGAAAAAATATTACGTATGAATTTTTCAAAACAAATACTATGATTTAACATATGGGACAGACTGGGAATATTGAAGGGGTTTTTAGGTTTCGAAGATTGATCACTGATCAGATTAAAGGGGGTTTTGCGATCCACGAGGATTTTTGTTGTTCGTCTGTATGAAATGGATAGTTTTGATCTTTTTAGTTGACTGATTTTTTAGCTCCTGATAGCTCGCTAGTTTAGATTGAAGGGTTGGTTCAGATTGAAGGGTGTCTTTTGTCTGTGTAAAATTGGTTGGATGACAATTTTTTTTAGTTCATGATAGCTAAAAACTGTATTCAATACTCTAGAAAAATTCAGTACTCTATCCAATGCAAACACATAATGAGCCGATTGGGACAATAGAGAACTTGGATGAGATGAATGCTAATTAAGGGAATCATTCACTACCAGTGACGACCCCGTGACAATAGAGGAAGACATGGTGGGAATTTGGTTCTCCAGTCACTCATGTATGTCGGATTCCACTCAATATCAATCCCAATTCATATGTTGTCATTTTCTTCAAACACAGATACAAGAAGTAAACATTATAAACTTTCAAGCATGAATGAAGGTTGTACCAATCCTCATTACCCCAATTCCGGTTTTCTTCAGCTGGAATTTTGAGCGAAACATATTATAGGTCAGAACCCACTACTCGAAATGCATAGATTCTATATAAATAATAATAAATAGTGTTTTTTCATTCCATATTCCTTAATCAAGTAAGAGAAGTCGGAAGATTTCATTGAAGTTGTGATATCTTTAACGTACGGGGCGACGATGGATCGACAGTGAGTGGAAGATGGGTCAATGAGTAGCAGCAATAGAAGCAATGGATTTGTTGGTCTTGGGTGCATATAGACAACACCAGGGAACTGGATTGTAAGAAGGGAATCAATGAATGGGTCTTGCGACTCATGAGACTCTACTGTTGTGATCTCCAACTGCAAAAAGAAAGGGAAAATAATAGGAGGGAGAGGATGAGGCAGTCTCTAGCCAAAAAATATTTGTTCGTTTATGTGGCCATGGTAACTACCGAATTCCTAAACATGTTGATCACAACGAAGTGCTTAACGCTCTTTGCAATGAAGTTGGTTGGCATGTGCAAGAGGACGGAACCATATACAAGAAGGTGCATTTTTGTTTCAATTTGATCTTATTAGGATTCCATGGGAAAATTATAAATCTGTAGCTCAGGTTTTTGTTAGGTTTTCATAGGGGGATGGTACCTCTGTTCAAATTTGAACCCTTCAAAATCAGGGCCCATCATACATACCCATTCAAACTACGAGATGTAACCCAATCAAACTACTAGAAAGTAGAGGTAACATTAGACAGAGGCTTGCTAGGTAATCGTTAATGGTTTCCTGAGTCTGAAGGGAGATACATTCAACATTATTTTCTGTGAAACAAAACCCCTACAACCACAAAACCAATATTTAGCAGCAATGCCAAATTGAAGGAATAATAATTAAATGAAGGTAAATTTAAACTATGAATCTTACCCTTCCAAACTCCACCAGTTCATCCATAAATACGGTTCAATGCTACAACTGAGGATAAAATTCAACAGGAAGATGCTAATTTTTACTTGAATGAATATTTGTGGGTAAATCATTTCATTATAACCCTCACTTGTAGCTAGAGAGTTGAGACTTAACAAAATGGAAATTGGAACTCTTGCCCTACTCGATTGGAGCATACAGGTCATCAGAGACTCTCTAACAAATCCAAAATAAAAACTTGTAGGTTGTGTTACCACCTAAGTTGTACATAGTGGTTTTTATCAAGTGAGCCTGGTGAACCGGACAAACATGATTTGTTCGGACTTCAGAAGACCTTCGGAAGTGCTTCTTAGAAGTTCTTGTTATACTATATCACATGTTCATACCCCCTTGGGGGAGTTGTAATAAATGTTCTAGGATGATAGTGTCTGTAAAAGACTCGGTCTCATAGACTTTATTTGTCAATATGATCATCCCAGGGTGTTTTTTCCCTTGGTTATTATTGGTTGTTGAATAAATGACTTATAATTTCTGAGTTTTTCACTCAATATTTCCAAAGTTGGGGTGGTCGGCTTGGCATTTAGGTCTATTGAGGTTATTAGAGTCTATGTGTCCATGTATAAACATGCTAGGCATTATGGTTGAGTCATATGAACATGTCTAAGTCCCCCTAGGTTTTTTTATTTTTTTTTATTTTTAATTTTTTCAGTGTTTTTTATTAAAATTTAATTTTTCCAAAACTTAGGCTATTTTTTAATAGTTTAATTGGAAAAATTGGTTTTGTAATAAAAGTGGGCTCAATAATCAGTTTCAGTCATGTAGGTGCTCATTTTCAAGCTAAGAGCACCCAGTAAACCTATAGACCCACTATTTCCAAGTTTTGTGTGATTTTCCATCACTTAGGTCAAAAAGCCCCAAAAAATCAATTATTGATTATTTTAATTAATAAATTGATGAATAATGGAGCAAATCCAAAATCCTAGATCAATGGATTCTCAACCGATTTGATTGAAATCAGTCTCATCGATGCCAAATTAACCAGAGATTGCAATTCCTTGACTGAAGGGGCTAATCAGGGCAGATCCAGAGTTGAAATTCAGCCTCCTTTGTGGGGAATTACACCCTCTCTCTCTCCTCCACACGTGTGGGCTCTTTTGGAATCTCTGTGGTTGATGATTCAGTCAGTAGGTTGATGTGTCAGCTCAATCAGCCCTCCAATTGACATGTAGACTCAGTGGAAGCTCAGTTCAGCTTCAGATCAGGAATTGATGGACTCTCTTTTAGCTGCAGTTGTCTATCTCCTTGGGATTTGCGCCCCCTTTGGGCTGGGGTTTCAATTTTTTGTATAAATAAAGCATGGATGCCTCCTTTCCGAGTTATCTAGAGTTGGATTGAGGAGCTATTTTTGTTGTAATACTGTGTAATATCTTTTGCTATTGGAATAAAGTGAGGTTTTGGAGGATGAAACGGTGTAATGTTCTTATATGTGTGGAATTAACATTGTCTTGCAGCTTTCTGTTACCAGTGTCTTTCTCTTAATTTCTGCATCTAAATCTTATCTGGCGTGAATGATTCAGTTGAATCGGTAGGAGTATAGTTGGGCAAGTAAGATTACTTGTTTTTCAATATCTCATAATATATATGTTTGAAGATTTAGATTATACATGTTTAAATAAGTTTATTTGCATGTAATCCCTCTCTTTTTTCATATATCTTTATCCATATCTCATAAGGTTTTTTTGCAGGATTGTTTGTTAGTTTTCAGGTAGCAGGGGTTGGATGAACTGTGGATCTAGCTTGTATCCACTGGGAATCTGACTGTTTTGTGAAGGCATTGTCCCTCGACATTCTGTTGGAGACATTTACCATCATACACACTCTTTTGGTCAAATTGGCCTAGTTAAACCATTATCCTAAGTTTAATTAACATCAGTGGAGCATTAATTGCCATCATCCAGTCACACCCACGCCTACCTACAGTCAAGGATGCTAACTTAGCCTTCTCCTACAGTCAAAGAGGCTAACTGGAGCACTCCGGGGGTGATCTGTGTGACATTAATGCACCTAATTGCTAACTGGTGGTTATAATCAGTTCAACCAGTGAGTTATAGTCAGTTAAGGCGCCTCCAGTCATTAAATATATTATTTAATGATTATTTATTATTATTTAATGAACTGGAGTCAACAAGGCGCCTCGGGCCAATTTCTAATGGTCAGTTCAGCTTCAGTTAACCTCATCGGGGTTCATTGGAGTCATGGAGCACTAGCACTTGATGATTGGATTGCTATGACATGTGTTTGATCTCCTTCATTTGAGATTCAGTCATTTATTGCACTCCGACTTCAGTTAGGGTTTGGTGAGTCAATTAGGGTTTTGGTCAAGTGGTTAACTGAGTGAGATTGAATGGTTGAGAGTCAGTTAAGCTAGAATCACTCACTGAATTCGAATTGTCTCCTTAGGTATTCGAATTCTTCATGGATTTAAGCCATTGCTCAGCATTGGAATTGTAACCCATTATTGTTTATTAAATATACAGAGAGGTAACCATTTCTGGTTCCGATAATTTCCAATTCATGAGTATTTGTTAATTGTTCTTTGATGATTTTGATTCTTAGTTCCTAGATCATGTGCAAGAATTAATATGGTATCAGAGCATTACGGTGGGACGAAGAACAATCTCTCAAAAACAAGATTTTTGACAGATTTCTCCATGAGAAGTGAGCAATAGCTCAAAATTCCAGCACTGCACCAGAAGCCAAGGCTTACCACTTAATACCCCAAGTAAAGAACTTGTTGATCAAGCTTGCTTGATTGACTATGCTAGGTGTGATGAAAGCCTAGAATGTGCAGGCTGTATGACCTTATTTTTCCCTTTCTGTTGTGATTTTCAGGTTTCTACAGGTGAAGCATTCGCTACAGCATATCCAGATGGCCTCCTCAGTACCTTTGTTGACTCCATACAATTTCCACACATGGAAAAATAAAATGGAACATCGGTTGCGATCCAAAGGACTCTATAGAGTCGCCATGGACACTGAAGTTGAGCCTGGATCTGCCATAGAAAAATCAAGATTCTTGAACAAGAAGGATGAAGCCTTCGGTTTCTTGTGCCTCTCTATTTCCGATGACCTTCTCTTCCATCTTACGGATCTGAAGACACTGAAAGAAATATGGGACAAATTGGAATCTCTATATGGAAAGCATGATGACTTGAGAGTTTACCAACTCGAAAATGAACTCATGTCTCTCCAACCTTCCAATTTCAGGACTCTGAATGATTTATTTACAAAGTTCAAGCATACTGTTTTTCTCTTGAAGCAATGCAAAGTGGAGAAGGAGGATGATCAGCTCATCCTATCCATCCTCTCCAAACTCGGGGCTGATTATTCAGTTTTTGTTTCTACATTCCGTGTGGGGAAGCTCACAACCTCTGGATGGAAGATGCCTACACTCAATGCCTTCATTGAGTCCCTAACTAGTGAACATGACAAGCTTGTCCAGATGGGGATCATTCGATCTTCTCATGATCAAGCCCTCCATGTCTCGAGGCCCAAAGATGTGAAGGGTAAAGGAAAGTAGCAGAAAAATCAGAAAACTAAATTTGATGCTCCCAAGCCTAGAGTTGAAAATCAACAGCATGATGAATCTTCCAGCTTAAGGAAGAACAAAGGAAAAGGGCACAATGGGAAAGAAAAAGTCAGGTGTTCTTACCGCGGGAGGGGTTTTCACCCTGAACATGCCTGCATGAAGAAAAATCTTGATGAAGCAACCTCTCTCCTTGAGAGGAATCACATCAATCTTCCGGAGAGCTTTCGGAGGAGAGATCACCAAGATCGGGAACCACAGCATGAGAAAGGTCATGCCTCATGGAAAGCACTTCGAAGTCCAAAGCACTGCTGATTGACAGTGGAGATTTGAATCACATGATGGCTGAAAAAGACTCCTTTTCATCCTTGGAGATAGGCAAATCCATCCCCATCCACATGGGAGATGACTCCACCATCATTTCCGAAGGACAAGGTATTGTAGATCTAGAAAATGTTTTTTTTTCTAAAGTTTTGTATGTACCGTCTCTAGCAGCAAATATCCTTAGTGTCTATTAGATGACACATACAAGAATGTCTAAGAGAGTCTCTTTCATCCCAAATGATGTTGAGATAACAAAAATTGCATCCGGGAAACTCATTGCAAAAGGCCTTGCAAATCATCATGCAAAAGCCTATGAGTTCTCTCACTTTGTTGCAGATGCAAAGCCCACCGCTTTGCTAACTCATGGAAATGAGGTTAGTAGGATGTGGCATGAGAGGTTTGGCCATCTTAATTTCAAATATTTGCAGCAATTACAGAAGAACTCCATGGTTGAAGGCCTCTCGGTCATCAAGGCAACCACAGGAGTCTGCAAGGGCTGTGTGATTGGAAAACACCCTGAGCACAAGTTCGATCGGGGGAAGGCAAACCGAGCTACAAGCATATTGGGGCTTATACATTATGATATCAGTGGTCCAATGCCTGTCACATCCATGAATGGATCAAGGTACATCCTTACCTTTATTGATGATTTTTCAAGGTATACATGGGTTTTCTTTCTCAAAAAGAAATCAGAAGTATGTGGAAATTTTTCTAAATTAAAGGCCTTGATCGAAAATGCCTCTGGGCTTAAGATCAAGATCTTGAGATCTGATAATGGAGGGGAGTATGTCAGTAATGAGTTGCTGTACATTTTATCCCAAAGTGGTATTCAGGTCCAACATTCAATTCCCTACACTCCCCAGCAGAACGGAGTAGCGAAAAGGAAGAACCGGTCTCTCAAAGAGATGACCACCTGTATATTGGAGTCAAAGAAGCTTGCTGCAAATTTGTGGGCTGAAGCCATGCATGCTGTAGCATACATTCAGAACAGGGTGCCACATTCATCAGTGAAAGGAAAGACTCCTTTTGAATCATACTTCGCACACAAGCCAGATGTGTCGAACCTACGGGTGTTTGGGTCCACTGCATGGACCCGGATTCCGCTTGATAAAAGAAGGGCTTTGCAACCGCAGAGCATAGAATGTCTGCTTATTGGGTATCCTAATGAATCTAAAGGATTCAAGCTACTGGATATCAAGACCAAATAGATCATCATCGAGAGAAGTGTCAAGTTCAATGAGCCTCTTCAGGAGGTGGAACTAGTGAAGGAGAAAACTGCTGAATTTCCTTCCTATTCCACTGAATATTTGGATGATGAAATTGGGGGTGATGACCCTGATTAGGATCCTCTGATTTCTGATATTAGTGTGCAACAATAATCAGATATTGAATCAGAACCTAAAGTGAAAAATCATCTTCCTGCATGGGCCCAAAAGACACTCTCCTCCGCAGGAGACAACATTTGGAATCCTGATGATCCAAGGAGAACCCGGTCTGATTTCCAAAGAGCAGGTATTGCGCTCTCTTGTTCTGATAATTTGCTGTCTGAAACTTGATATTTGATGATTAGTTCAGATCCAAAATCCTACTACCATGCTCGGAATGATCTGAGATGGTAAGTTGCCATGGATGAAGAGATGAATTCTCTTCAGGAAAACTCTACTTGGGAGCTAGTTTCTCTTCCTCCGGGAAGGAAATTGGTTCAATGCAAGTGGGTGTTTCGGACAAAGGTTGCTGCTGATGGAAGAACCTACAAATATAAGGCAATTCTGGTAGCAAAAGGTTTCTCTCAGGTCCAAGGAGTGGACTACCATGAGACCTTTGCATCGGTTGCAAAAATGGACTCCATCCGGCTTGTTTTGGCTATTTCCGCATCCAAGCACTGGGAGGTGCATCACATGGATGTTAAGTCAGCCTTTCTACATGGATATATTCATGAGGAGATATACATGAAGCATCCTGAGGGCTACATCACTGATCCATCTTTGGTTTGCAAGCTAAAGAAGTCACTATACGGGTTAAAACAGGCCCCAAGAGAGTGGTATTCCAAGATGGATGCCTTCCTTCTCTCGCAAAAATTTCAGAGACGTAGATCAGATCCAAATGTGTATTTACAGAAGCATGATGGTCATATAATTATCATTGTTTTATATTTTGATGACTTACTGATCACAGGTAGCACAGTTGCCTCCATTTCAACCATCAAAACTACTCTCCACAATGCCTTTGAAATGAGAGATTTGGGGCTTCTAAAACAATTTTTGGGGCTCGAAATTGAGCAAAATTCTGATGGGATTATGGTCACTCAGTCCAAATACATTTCAGACCTGTTAGTAAAGTTTAACATGGCTGATTGTAGGCCTGCACCATTCCCTTTCCTTTCAGGGATCAACCTTGAAGAAGGAAAAAGCACACCTCCCATGGACTGCACTATCTATCGACAGCTGATTGGTAGCTTGTTGTACTTGACACATTCTAGGCTTGATATTTGTTATGCCATGAATGCTGTATCAAGATACATGCAGCAGCCTCATGATCTTCATTGGAAGGCAGCCAAGAGGATCCTCCAGTACATTCAGGGAACCAGGACCTACGGCATTCACTATGTTGCAGACTCCGAACTAGAGCTGGTTGGATACACAGATTTCGATTGGGTGGGTGATTCTATTGATCAGAAGTCAACTTCTAGATACGTATTAATGTTTGGTGGTGGCCCTATTTGCTGGTCAAGCAAAAAGTAGGCTGCCATAGCACTATCTTCAGCAGAGGCCGAGTATCGAGGAGCGGTGAATGCTTGCATCCAAGCAGTTTGGTTGCAAGGCATTCTTTCAGAGTTTGATCTTGGTAGTACTTTGTCCACTGTCCTATTTTGTGACAACCGGAGTGCTATTAAGATTTCCACGGATCCAGTTACTAGGCAGAGGACCAAGCATGTAGAGATTCACATGCACTACATCAGGGAGCTAGTGCATGACAGGACCATCATTCTGCAATACTGCCCGACTGATGAGCATATTGCAGACATCTTCACCAAGAGCTTTTCAGAAAAGAAGTTCACTTACCTCCATTCACTATTGGGGGTGAGTTCATCAGGGTGATCTAGACTACTTTCAGTGTTCAGCTTGA
>LPNX010088513.1:373967-391535 GCA_001517045.1 Pseudotsuga menziesii | reverse complement strand
AATAGTTTAGAATGAAACCTATCAATCTAAGCAAGTTGTTTATCAATAGCGAGTGCATCCTTGTCAAATTCTTGAAATATAACATATCTAGAAACAATAAATTTTTTGTTATCTTCATCATACAATCTATAAGCTTTTGAAGTATTAGAATATCCTAAAAAAAACAATTTTGACTTCTTGCTCGCAATTTATTTCTTTGTTGCTCAAGAATCAAAGCATAACATGTGGAACCAAAAATTCTAAAATGCTTGGCAACTGGAAGATGGCCATGCCACATTTCACAAGGTGTTTTGTTTTGTAGTGCAGCAGAAGGACACCTATTCTTAATGTAGAGAGCACACATAACTGCTTCTCCCCAAAACATCAACTTAACATTCTTAAAAAACATCATGGATCTTACAATATTCAACAGTGTCATATGCATATGTCTTACCATATTCAACAATGTTCTATTCATACGTCTTACCATATTCAACAGTGTCCTATTCATGCGTTCTGCCACACCATTTTGTTGTGGACTATAAGGAACAATGATTTGATGTTTAATATCATTCTCTTGCAAATATTTTTCAAAACATTGAGATGCATATTCACCACCATTATCAGTTCTAAGGGCTCCAATATTGAGTTGAGTTTCATTTTTAATCCATAAATGAAAATTTCCGAATGTATCAAAAGCTTGAGATTTTTCTTTTAATAAATAAACCCAACACATCCTTGTAAAGTCATCAATAAAATTCATTAAATATTTGTTACCATTTGTTGATCGAACATACATGGGCCCACATAAATATGAGTGAATAAGGCCTAGCTTTATAAAAGCTCGAAACATAGAATCATGAAAAGCTTGTTTACTGTAATTTCCTAAAATACAAGCTTCACATTGGGAAAGTTGTCTTGGAATAGTAGGAAGCCCTTGAATTCCTTTCCGTTTCATAGTTATGAGACTATCATAATTAATATGACCAAATCTATCATGCCATAACAAGTTGGAAGATAAATTATCATTATGTTGAACCAAATTTGCAAAATTATGTGAATTGGATGAGGTACCATTCAACTTTAAAAGTTTTTTATCTTCCACTCCAGTAATTACAATCACACTATCATAAGCTCTTCTAATATCAATGATACCATCAAACATATGTATTTAGTGACCTTGTTGTCTAATTTGCACAAGAGATATTAAAATTTTCTTCAATTGTGGGACATAAAGAACATTAGAAAGTATAATCAGCAAGTACTAATAATTTAAGTCTAATAGAGACAATTCCTAAAGGTTTTAACTGAGACTTATCTACCAAATGTACTACCCCATCAATTTGATCACTAAATGTCTCAAATAAGTCTTTTCTAAATGTCATATGGAACGTGACTGCAATATCTAATAACCAAATGTCATTCCAAGAAAATGAAGTACTAAAAGCTTCTTCAATTCCAAGATTACAATGCGCAGATTCAAGAGGGTTACCTTTATTATTTCCTTTATCTTGTATTTGCTCTTTCTTGTTAACAATCTTCTCCCAAGAAGTTCTACAATAACTGGCAATATGACCAGTTTTTCCACATCTATAAAAATGTTTCTCTCCTTGATTATATCTGCCCCCCCTTCCTCTGTACAGTCCTCTTTTTCCTCTACCTCGACCTCTGCTTCTATTTTCATCCTTTGCAAATTCTTCTTTTGACTTGTGTCCTTTCTATGCAAGACACAAATTTTCTTCATTGGGATTAGACTCCTTCTTCCCAAATGCTTTCTCTCTCTCTGTAATTTTCTCAACAATTTTTTTCAAAGGTCATATCTTTCATCTGGCCACTAGTTTGAAGTGATTCTAAACATTGAGTATAGGAAGGGTAGAGAGCCTTCATAAATGCACTAAGTTGAATGTAAGCTTTTACACTAGTTGCATCAATATCATGGAAAATAGATCTAATTTCATAAGCAAGTTTCATTGGATCATTATCTTTTAATTCTAAGTCAAATAACTTCATTAACATTTGTATGATTTCAAGCTCAAAATGTGAATCACACAAATCTTTTAGTTTCTTTAATGATTTCCAAGCACTTTTGCTAGAAACTAAGTGTCTACTTACTTCTTCACTTACAGAACCAATGATCAAAGCATAAGCTTTCTTGTCCTTGCTTTTCCATAATGCTAGATCTTTGGTATTAGTAGGTGGAACTCGTGCACTTTTGTCCACTTCATCTATTGCATCTCCATTTTTCTTATCTTCAAAATTCTCATTTTCACAAACTCCATCCCACATGTCATTAAAAATAAGGGTATTTTTAACTTTATGAAACCATTCATGATAATTTTCTTTACTAGACAAAATTATTCCAACAATTGAAATTAAAGAATTCATTGAAATTTACTGTGTACAAATTACAGTTTGATATATTCTTTTCCTCTATGTCGATGTTCTTTAAAATATTTTGTTCTTCTAAAAAGATTTCCCCAGAGGTATAATAATTCAATTTAAAAAAACCTTGCACCCAAATATAACTGGCGGCTTAAAAACTTTTATTTTCTAAAAAGAACTCCCCAAAGATTTGATAATTAATTTAAAGAAACCAAATCTTGCACCCAAATATAAATGATGGCTCTCTTCCTTTTTTTTCTTAGAAAATAAGTAAATAATTATTCTAAACAATTGCAGAAACAATTTACTTGCAGTCTCCTCTTTATGTGCAATCTTTCTTCCACAATCTTTACGAAGCAACTCTCCTTTCTTGGTGACAACTCCTTTGCGGGATCCTCCTTCACGGGTCCCTTCTCTCTCACGAAGTATTTCTCACCATTGTTTCGCTACCTTGCTTTGATACCACTAATACATGTCGTGAATAACCTCAACAATCAATGTATTATTTTGTAGAAGAGTATTACATATAAAGGAAATCAAAACCGTTATCTACAATTAGATAATGAGATTATTAACTATAATTTACTAACTAATAACTGAAATATTATTTACAATGAAATCCTGAAGGATTATTCAACAAAGACTTGCCCACCAATTTACCCATTTTATTAAACTCGAGGTTTGAAGCCTATCCCCCTTGAACGTGAAATAACGGGATTACAACGTGAAGTCAAGGCTTTGATGACAATTTAGAGGCATTTTAGGATTTGATTTTGTTTCAATGGGCAAATAAGTAGAAGAGTTGTTGTTAATATTTCTTGGTATTAAGGATTTCCATAGGCTTTTTTGGTCATGTCAGAATCCTGCTTCTTCTTACCAAGAGTTACTAACAAATTGTCATCATCATTGCAATAATTGCAATCAGATTTTCTGAGAAATTACAACAATGAAGACACAAGACAAGAGAAGTGATTGATGGTGGTATTATTCCCCACCTTTACAGTTCACCAGGAGTTCAAAAGATAGACAGACAAACAACCCTGTGTTCACTAAGGGGGTCATAAGGACTGATACTTCACACATGCCCGCATTTTAAGGGGTAACAACTTATTCTCATTTTATTATGTTTTCCTATCTTTCTCTTTACGTTGTTGTACATGCTTATTATACTATTAATTATATTGGCTCCTGGGTTTGCTATTTAATGGCGGATATTGTTTGAAGGTGCTGAGAGTCTTTTAAGGGTTTAACCATTTGGTTTATTTTGTTAATGTATTTGTAAGGATTTTAGGCTGAAACCATTTTTTTAAAAGTTCATTTAATAGTTTCATTACTGATTATATAGTTAGATCACAGGGCCCATACAATCAAAATGCATACAATCAAAATGCTACGAACTTTGTATTTTCTAAAATACCAGCGTAGATCCAAATCCTAGGCTCTATCAAGCACCGAGAGGGATCAAATCTCTTCTCAGGTATCCATTGATTTGATTCAAACCAAAAGACACATCTTTTTAGTTAAGGTCCACATATAATATTATTATTATTAATATTTAATATTATTTATGGCCCACATATAGTATTTATTATTATTTTTTATTTTGTTAGGAACGAACATTACAACATTTCTCCATACATGTTTTTTAAACCATATGCAAGGCATTGCACATGGTCTTAAAACCATTTGCAAGGCCCTACTAAACCATGTATAATAAAACCATGGGTTGTTTAGAAGGCCTTGCACATGGTCTTAAAACCATTTGCAAGGCCCTCCTAAACCATGTATAATAAAACCATGGGTTGTTTAGAAGGCCTTGCACATGGTTTTAAAACCATCCAGAAGGCCCTCCTAAACCATGTACAATAAAACCATGGGTTGTTTAGAAGGCCTTGCACATGGTTTTAAAACCATGTGCATGGTTTGCATGGTTTTAAACCATGTGCAAGGCCAACAATGCGTTTTTTCCTGATCCACATTTTTTGTACGGATAATTAAATTTTTACTTTTTTATTGTTTTGTTAGGTAGGAATATTACAACATCTTTCATTTTTTTTACGGATAATTAAATTTTTACTTTTTTATTGTTTTGTTAGGTAAGAATATTACAACATCTTCCCCATATTAGGTGGTTTTTTTTTGCCGACATTTATTTTGACCTATAATTAAAAAATTTATTTGTTATTAATAAAAATAACGTTACGTAACGTTACAAGATCTTCCCCATACTGGGATGTAGAGCACCTCTCGGCGCAACAAGGCATAATCACGATAAATGATTCTCTTAATGTGTGCTTCATCCATGTCTCTATTTACAAATGGGTAGGTTCATTATCTTATTAAAATCCAGCCTTAGTAGAATGGCTAGTCTAAAATTAAACAAGAGTTTAGAGTCTAGAATTCAGTGTAGTTTTTTTCTTTTTCATTTTTTCTTCAGTTGGAACACTAAATTATATTGAAACATAGGATGCCACTTACATTCTTGGTCACTAGAGCTTGGTGGAAAGGTCCTAGAATCAAATGATGTATCAAAAGTCAAATGGGAGTTTATGCCCGGTAAAATCCATCATGAAAATCTAGTTTGCTTCCATCTCAAATTTGTATTCTTATTTTGATTTGCATACAAAACAAAAGGCATAAAACTTAAGTTTAGTTAGAGCAGCCAAAGGAAGCCAACATATATATATTTGATAGGTGACTTATGGGGACCACTTCAACAAATGGAAATCCTGTACAAATTCCTTTACATTGTAAAAATAGGTGATAGTGTACACATTCTTGTACACTGTTTAACTCTCTTCCAAAAACATGATTACATTATTATACTATTGCCTATCTAGGTTAGTGGTGTATGCATCTTTGCAGCGTTAGACAAAGTGTGAGTTCCAAATCTCTCATGTCCAATTCAACAGATAATAAGAAAGTGACCTAGAAGTAAATATATGGCAAGGTTTTGCTAGAAACTACGAAATAAACATTTAACCTGCCTACACAGTGAAGTGTAACGGGCTTGAAGGAGGAGTAGGGGATGTTGGTGTCTTCATCTTGCTTTGCAAATCCAAATGCCATTGTGCCAAGCAAGCAATCAAACAAAGGAAATAGTAAAACAATACAATAAAAGGAACGAATTTATTCTTGTATAGGATGTTACATGGAACGAAACTCGACAAAATTGAAACTTCATTTTCTCTAAAATTAAAATTTTAGATTTATAAAAAAAATTATCTTAAAACTTTAAGACTAAAAAATAATTTCAATTGTTTTCTTCTTCTTAATAATGTTGTGAAATGGTATTAGACAATCCAAATTCTAAATTTATAAGAATTTTGTCTTTAATAGTGAAAACAAGCATAGGATCATCCCTAAAACATTTGTCACCTTTGTGAGTTTATAAGTATCGAAGATGAAAATCACTTACTTTTAGAGTGCCCAACCTACACCCACATTAGATCCCACTTCCATAATCTTTGCTCCAACACTAACCTATTTAAACTTCTAACTGGTGAAAACTATGATGAGCTAGTGAGGCTTCTCTTTAAACTTTTTTAGCATATAAATAGTATTTTAAAACAAAACAAATAATCTATGTCTTGTCTTTTCTCCTAAGGTTTAATAAATCAAATTTGGTATCACTAAACTTGCATGAATGACCATCATCATTTTTAATATTGGACTAGATAAAACCCTAAATCCATAAAAATTCTCACTTTCTATCCAATTAATTCTAATGATTAGAAAACACTTATTTAATGAGCTTCTCGAATAACCAAGTAATTGTGTTGTGTTGGATACATAACTTCTTAATTCAACTCTTAAAACCTATGGAAAGGCTTCTTGGGATGTCATTTTCTACGATTTTCTTATCTTGCATGACTTTGACTTTTGACTTTCACCTCAGCTTTTGTGATATCCAATCTCCCATTTCAACCACAAGAATTCAGAAGTCTTCTTTGAAAAGTCATTGGTGGTAAAATAAAAATCGTGAGGTAATACTCTCCATTTCCAAAACATGCCAGATTTTAATTGTAATACTCGGTATATAGATTTTCTTATCTTGCATGACTTTGACTTTTGACTTTCACCTCACCTTCTGTGATATCCAATCTCCCATTTCAACCACAAGAATTCAGAAGTCTTCTTTGAAAAGTCATGGGTGGTAAAATAAAAATCGTAACGTAATACTCTCCATTTCCAAAACATGCCAGATTTTAATTGTAATACTCGGTATATAGATTTTCTTATCTTTCATGACTTTGACTTTTGACTTTCACCTCACCTTTTGTGATATCCAATCTCCCATTTCAACCACAAGAATTCAGAAGTCTTCTTTGAAAAGTCTTTGGTGGTAAAATAAAAATCGTAAGGTAATACTCTCCATTTGCAAAACATGCCAGATTTTAATTGTAATACTCGGTATATAGTGCCCAATTTTATTGGGCATCGCATTATTAGTTTGGTGATGTGTCTTTGTCTGGTCTCTCATCCTTTCATGATAAAATAAAAATCGTAAGTGTAATACTCTCCACTTCCAGACTAACGGTTCCATAAAGCATCTGCCCTTATGAATCAAGTATCAATTACTGTAAGTCTTTTTAGAAAAGTCTTTCTAGAGTAATGATTCCACAAAGCATCTGCCCTATGGATCAAGTATCAATTACTCAATGAAAAAAATAATGACCAAATTAGATCAAATATCAATTACTGTTTTTTAGAACAGTCTTTCGAGAGTAACGGTTACATAAAGCATTTTTCCTATCTATAAGTATAATTATACTTAATGAAGCAAATAATTTGTAAGATTCTAGTAATAGTAATTGGTTCCAAATATTATAGACATTCTCTCAATCTTTGTAAAAATGTAAAGGTTGTATTATACGTTTATGATTATAGTTATATGATCTTTATGTTATTTTTTTTCGTTTCTTTTATTTTTACATGCTTTTCACAAGAAGTTACATGATATCCTTCTCTTAATCATTTCACATGAATGTTAAGCATCTCTTAAGGAAAAAAAGTTTATCTTTGTCTCTTTATCACTAACTTCATCTCATAACACATAGATTCCAAAATTAAAATCTTATAAGTAGATGTAATTTTAGTTATCGTGGTGTCTTGTTTGTTTGATACCAACTTTTCCAAATCATCATTGCCTAATTTTTGTTACATAGCTATTGCTCCTTGAACTCGCCAAACATTGATAATACAATAAACATGTATGCCCAGATTTTGTATGCATTGTCATTCAACCTCCCTTCTATCTATGCAAGTGCTTGAGCTTTACAACATACTTATCTTCTTCTTCTGCTAATAATTCATCGGTTATCCCTAACATTGGAAACTATTAAGTTGTCATTCATAATCAAAGCACTTACAAAAGTAACAACACAAACCACATAAACTCTTTATCTTAATTTTTCCATTCTCACTATCCAATTATCATAAAAGATAGTTGGACATATCCACACAGTTTCCACTTTCCACTCTCATTGAATAATAATTGTTGCCAAAACAGATCTAGATGCAATTGTTGGATAGTTGGAAACACATCCAAATTTGTTATATTATGCGTAACATAGGCATTTAATATAGTTAAACCCACCTAAAACAACTATATTGAGTCTTTCTAGAAGCATCAATATGTACCATAACCCATGGCAAAGTCTTTTGAATTACCTAAAATCAACAATTAATGCCAAACCAAAAATGCTATTATCTTCAATTAATATTTACATTTTTAGATTATGCTTGTAAGATTGATTTATATGTTGTATGTAATCTTACTAATAAATCAATAAAATCCCACTAAAGGATATCGATTTTTTTTTTGCAATCTATAATGTCTCTAATTTTGGTCCCTAAAATATATTTGACCTAGGTTGTGTAAATTGCAAATATGTGATTATGTGATGGATGGTTAAGTCATGTCGGTTAAAATATAATAGGCCCATCTTGTAAAATGTGAAAACGCATTATAAATATGTTAGTATGGATTATTATTAAGGATCTCAAATCCAAGGCTTGACTAGACAATGACTAAAAATATATAAGATAAATGTGGGTATATGCACCATGTGATAGGATTGCGATTGCAAGCTTAAAATTTGTTAATATTTATGTTGAAATAGAATATAAAAAAATTACCCCATCTTGTTGTTGATAACACATGGATGAGAGGGGATATGCTTTCACCATAGAGGAAGAGTAAATGGGGCTTAAGGGAAAGTAAACCATATACTATCAACTGCTAGCCTTAGATTTTCATCTCCCTTTCCCTAGGTGTTATAGCTCAAATTAGCACTTCTTCGTCTGTGACGACATTTTAAAAAGATGACACTTAAAGTGTCATTGTATGTTCACAAAAAAGACATTTATGGATGGAAGAGCTTATGATTTGACCCATATTGGTGGCCCTAAACATTATAAGAAGTGAAATCCTAACTCTTTCCCATTTTTTGAAGAGTTCCAACATAAAAAAGAGTGAATTTTCACCCTACTAGTTCAACAGGAGTAAATTCTCCAATAATTTGTATCTTGCTAGTTCATTGGGTGTGAATAATTCACACTTTACTAGTTCATTAGGAGCGAACGCATGAAAAATTGACAGTTCACATCTTTTTACATTGACAATAAGCGATTCATTTACACATTTCTTATGAATTAAGTGCAAATTCCCTCAAAAAATAATAAAATAAAAATAAAAATTTGAAAATGTAGGGAAGTTGGAATGCAAACCAACTTGCTCGGTTGTAGCTCCTTTAACCACTTGTTATCCATCCTCAACTTCTTCCTTCAAGTATAAAAAGGAATAGAATGGACCAAAGGGGGGATCATTATTCAAGAGAGTAAAGTCACACTAGAAGAATCACTTATTGTCATGCCCATTGTTCCTTTCCATTAGTAATCATTATTGAACCCTTACATCCTTGCATATTGAAACTACTTCCTTAAAGTAGTTTCTTCCTTTCTCGTGTTCAATGGATTGGAGTGGAATTGTATGAGTGCAAGAGCAAGAGAGAGTTGGATCTTAGGTTCACTGAGGTGCCGAAGTAGAGAAGAGATATATCTTGTACTATGTTTCTATTGTTTCAATAGAGATTTGACATATTTCCCCTCCTCAAATTTTGAATTAATTTCATGATTGATAAAGAAATTATTGTTTCTATATTGAGAGTTTATTAATATATTTATGTTCTTTTCATATTTTAGTTCATTGATACTCTTTATTATTGTCAAATATGTTTGAAGGTTGTTCTATTTATTTTGTAGGTTGAAGCTTGGGAAATTTGGAGCAAATTTGGAGCAGAGCAAGGAGTAGATTGAATCAACCATCATAAACAAGGTGCACTAGCTACGTTTTAGTCCACTAGATGAACTATTTGTGCCTTGTACACTAACAATAGTGAATAGTATGGAATTTCACACCTAAACATCTCCACATGTGCAAATGGTTTGCCATAAACCTTCTGCATATAAGTGAATTCCTTGTGTTTGAGAGATTTTCTCAGTTTTTCCCTTCTTTTTTTAAAAGTCTTGGTTTGTTTGGATTCTCTGAGTAGTGTTTATTTGTGTCCTTAGTGGAAGATGTTGGGTGGTGTTTGTATGTGTTTAGCCTAATTTTGAGTCAAAATTTTATGAAAGGATTTGAAGGGTTGAGTGCTTGGTCATCTTTTCATCTTTTGATGTAAGTGATTGATAGGCCTTATGTCACGTACCCATGCCCCATTATCATGTGGAATTAAAAATTTCATTGAAAACCTTTACTGTTCATCGAAACACAGGGCACAGTCGCGAACCACTTCTCGACACTCCCAACACTGTCACACTCCCTCCCGTCTTCCATTGATCAGTTCGACGATCTACAAGGAAATATCTCAGAGGAGATCGGACGACAGAGAAAGGAAAAGCAACCTCATGGTATTTTTCCCTACTTGCAAATTCAATTACGGATTGGAATGCTTTTGAGAGAATGCTTAGAAGCAAGTACGCAGTCCAGAAAACTCATGCAGCGTTAATGAAAGGATTATGTGCTCTAAAGAAAGAAAGAAAGGAAAGAGTGCATAATTTCACTCAAAGGTTTGTTGCTTTCCTAAACAATTTCACTGCAGCTGATAAACCATCTAAAAATGCTCTAATTGAATACTATACCTCAGCTCTCGGGCCTGATCTAGCCATGTTTTCCAAGAGATCAGTTAGACCTACATTAGCAGAAACCTATGAAGAAGCTGAGAAGGTAGAGGCTGAGATGGAGAGTATAGAAAATTATCCTGTGTAGTCAGAAGAGAAGACTTTTGGAAACAAAAAACCTTTATTACTGACTAAACCTAAGGATGAGTGATCACAGTATTTCGAAAGGATGGTGAAGATGATGCAGAAATTATCCAACCGAGTGATAGATTTAGAAAAGGAAAAAGAGGCTTATAAACCATATAAGCCTTATTATAAAAAGGGAAGACAATAGTCAACCTAAACCTCCTCCACACAATCCTTCAGCAATGAATTTAACCGATGTAGGCATGGATAATATTTGTACCTTTCATCAGTAGCCTCATTCTGAGAAGAATTTCCCACAATGGATTAATTCTATGACATTAGTAATGAGTCAATTATTGGACTCCAAACTGACAGAAACAGGTAAGGAGGAAGAAAAGGATCATGAACCTATAGAAAAACAAGAGGAAGACACCTTAGTTTTATGGGACTGTGTCTCTATGTTTGATACGAAAGATGAAGATTTCCTGATACAGGGGGAAACACTAGAAAATAATGTAACAACAAGAAGTCAGAATTTGTTAAAAGAAGATAAGTCAATACTTCCTAAGATTAAGAAACTTCAAGAAAACATGAAGAAGATACAGAACAACACTGCAACTGCTAAAATACCTGAATTCATCATTTCAAGTCAAGATCCGAAGAAAATCAACACACCTCTTAAGCTTACTGAAGTTAAGATTGATAATGTCAAGAAGAATCTCAAAGAACCTGAGATGGCCGGATATGATATTGTGGAAGACATTAATAAGGCTAAAGTGAATATCTCATTGTTTGAAATGTGCAATTTACCTTAGCAAAAAGAGAAGCTTTTAAAAGCACTTGAGACACCAGACGAGGAGCCTCCCAGTGACAACCAACCTGAGGAAGAAATTGGTGAGGCAAATTTAGGAGGAAAATCTACGTATAAAACTCCAGCGTTTCTCCTAAATTTTGAAAATTTCAACTATAATGTGCATAACTGTTTAGTGGCCTCAGGAGCATCAGTCAACGTTATGCCATTTTCAGTCTGCAAGAAAATCAATGGTCAACCTAAACCATCCACTTGGAAAGTTCTTCAATTAGGCAGAATAGCTATAAAGGTAATAGGAGAAATGGAGGATGTTCTGATTCACTTATCCACAGATGAGAGGGTATGTCAGTACATCGACATTGTAGTAGCAGACATACCAGATGCTTATGGACTGGTGTTGATTCGAGATTGGTCAACAAGGTTAGAAGGATATTTTGCATCAGATTGGTCACATTTGTGGTTTCCTTTTAAGGGAAGTTCAAATTAGATAAAAGTGTTAAGAGAGCCTCAAATGAAATACAATGTCACTCAATTAGAAGGAAAAAATGAATCAGTAAACTTTGTATTGGGAAACTATTTCATTGAATTAGAACCGGGAAATTACCAAGCTGAAGAAGCCAATAGTATACCTGATATCCATCCCGATCTCCTTCGATTTTCACGAGCTGATGAGATTGACTGTAACATAGTAGATTTAGTTTCAGATGTAGTCTGTAATTCAAATTCAGTAGAAGTAGATAGTTTTTGGACTCTTTATTTTGATGGTTCTAAAACATTGGAGGGATCAGGGGCTGGTTGTGTCCTAATTGATCTAGAGATTAAAAAAAAAAATATTCATGTAGGTTGGAATTCGAATGCACAAATAACACAGCCGAATACAAAGCACTAGTTCAGGGACTTAAAAAAACAATAGAACTGAAAGTAAAAAATATGAAAGTATATGGAGATTCTGAAATCGTTGTTAAGCAAATTCAGAACAAAATACACTACATTTCACCACATTTGAAAGCTTACCAAAATGAAGTTTGGGATTTGCTTATAAATTTTCATACATTCAATATTATGTCCATTCCTAGATTTAAGAATGCAGCAGTTGATTTACTAGCTACCTCACCCGCAAGATTAATACCTTCAAATAATAGATGCTCTATTGAATTACTTTTCAGTCCTTCTGTTCCAGATATGATCACAAATCTACGAGTTTTTGACAATGATCAACAAATTTTGGAGTGTTTGATGAATGACGATACTTTTAAAGGAGCAATAATAGACGATGAAGAACATCAAGTAGAATTAAAATTCAGGAACTTTATTCCTAAAGGATTTAGGACCTTGGAACGAATGCTTGATTTAGATAACAAATTCAGGAAGCCAACAAATGTCAAGACCCATAGCTCGTCCTTACAATTCGAGCTCATAAATTTGGGGACTGAAGCTGAACCCAAATGTGTAAATTTGGGGAAGTGTTGTTCTCCAGGCGAAAGGAGTAAGTTCATCAGTCTATTCAAGCAGTACAAGGATGTGTTTGCTTGGACCTATGAAGATCTTAAAACTTATGACACAAAGATCATACAACATGTTACCCCAATCAAAGGTGGAATCAAGCCTTACCAACAGCCTTTGAGGATGATGCATCCTAACTTGGAACCTTTAATTCAAAGTGAGGTAAAAAAGTTGTTGGATGCTAAAATCATATTTAAAGTCAAAAATTCGAAATGGGTTTCTAATTTGGTGCCAGTACGGAAAAAGTCCAGAGAAATCAGGCTTTGTGTAGATTTCAGAAATCTTAATCGTGCATTATGGAGCAAATACTACAGATGGTTTCAGGTTCTGAATTATTTTCACTATTAGATGGATTCTCTGGTTATAATCAAGTATTAGTAGCAGAGGAAGACCGGCTTAAAACCACTTTCATAACCAAGTGGGGAACTTTTGCGTATAGGAGGATTCCTTTTGGACTTATTAATGCAGGAGCTACTTTCTAGAGGGCCATGGATATAGCTTTTCACGATCTGATTGGCTGTAGTGTTGTGGTTTATCTAGACGATGTCACAATATTTTCATAAAAGAGAGAGGAGCATGCATTTCATTTGAAACAAATTTTTGAGCATTGTCGGAAGTATGGTATTTCACTAAATCCCAAGAAATGTGTGTTTGCAGTCACAGAAGGAAAGCTACTGGGTCATGTTATTTCTAAGAAAGGGATCTCCATAGACCCGGAGAGGATTAAAGCCATAGAACATATCCCTTTACCCCATAATAAAAAGGGTATGCAATCTTTTATGGACAATCAACTTTGTGCGAAGGTTTGTACCAAAATTTGCTCAGATCGTCAAAACTTTACAGCAAATGGTTAAAAAGAGTGTGTAATTCAAATGGAATGATTTGGAGAAGAATGCATTCAACAAGATAAAAACATTTGTTGCTCATGCACCATCACTCAAAAGTCCAAATTTTGAAAAGGATTTTATTCTGTACACTTTTGCGTCTGATGATTCATTAGCAGCTATGCTTACACAAAAGGAAGATGGGGGAGATGAGTACCCTATATCGTTTATGAGCACTGGTTTGCAGGGAGCTGAATTGAACTATCCAACAGTTGACAAACAAGCTTATGCAGTTTTTAAAGCGGTAAAACAATTCAGGCCATATATACTTAAGAATCGCACCAAAGTAATAGTTCCACGCCCAACTGTATGATCTCTTTTTGTACAAAAGGAATTAGGAGAAAGAAGAGGTGACTGGGTGACTACTTTACAAGAATACGATCTTGAGTTCAGACCAGCATCCATAGTTAAAGGACAAGGATTGTGTAAACTAATGATTGAAGGTTAAAACAATGAAGAGAGCAGCTGGGATAATGAAGATGAACTACATATGGTGGATGTATGTCCTTTGTTTACAGCTCCAGACTCTTGGTATCGGGACCTGTTCCATTACCTCCATGAAGGGTATTTGCCGAAGCATTGGATTCCTAAGCAAAGAAGAGCATTACGTCTGAAATCAGCTTTATATTAGATCAATGATGGAGTATTGTTCAGAAAGAACTACGATGGATTTTTTCTTAGGTGTTTAGAACAAGAAGATGCAAAGAAAGTTGTAGCAGAATTGCATGATGGGCTTGCTGGAGGTCATTTTTTCGGAGACACAACAACACATAAGATTCTCAGAGCTGGATATTACTGGCCTACACTATTTAAGGATGCTCATGCTCATGTTAGAAATTGTGATGCTTGTCAGAGATGGGTTGGAAGACAAGCTAAAGTAGCACGACCGTTAAAACCAGTAATTATATCAGAACCATTTGAACAATGGGGAATCGATATTATTGGAGAAATAAACCCAAATTCCTCCTTGCAGCACAAGTATATTCTGACAGCAACTGATTATTTCACCAGATGGGTCAAGGCTATTTTGTTACTAAAAGTAAACGAAGATGCAGTTATGGATTTCTTACAGAATCACATTATGACCAGGTTTGGGGTTCCGATTTCCTTGGTTTTTGATAATGCTACTTACTTTTCTTCTATTAGATTAACTGCATTTGCCAATGAAAGAGGAATTAAGTTGCATTATTCTGCAAATTATTACCCACAAGGAAATGGTTTGGTGGAATCCAAAAACAAAAATCTGATTAGAATTCTAAAGAAAACCGTAATAGAAAATCAAAGGAGCTGGCATTTAGCATTACCTAATGCTCTCTGGGCTGATAGAGTCACACCCAAGAATTCCTTAGGTGTGTCACCATATACTCTTGTTTATGGAAAAGAAGTTGTCCTTCCTCCTTATATTCTATTGCCATATTCCATAATAGCTCAAGAATCTAGGGGCACCGATAATGAAATTTTACAAATCAGAATCTACAAATTGTTGAAGTCAGAAGAGTCTAGGTCCAAAGCCAAAGAAAGGTTTAAGCATCAACAAGAAATAGTGAAGTGTTGGTTTGACAAGCACAAAGCTAGGAACAAAGAGTTCGAAGTAGGAGATCTGGTTCTTAAGTGGGATCACCCGCACGATGAAAGGGGAAAGCACACCAAGTTTCAGTAGTTATGGGTAGGCCCTTTTCAAATTGCAGCAAAGCTAGGCCCCTCGACTTACAAGTTGCAAGACTTATAGGGGTGGGAAGAGAACTTACCAGTAAATGGTCTAGTTCTCAAGCCTTATTTTTCTTGATCATTTTTTGATTTGGTTTTCTTGTACATAAATAAACATTTGGTTTGTTGCTTGCTTTAGGGTATTTTTTAGTTGTTCGCTTTATTTACTTAGAGTTTGATTGATTGTAATTCTTGTTTTGCTTATGATTAATAAAACAACATGATTTTTGGTTGCATGGAGTTCATTAGAATTCTGGGTTAACTAAAATCTTTGACTACAAGACTGCTTACTATTGATTCATATAATATTTGAAATAACTTCTGCAAGTTTAGCAGATTTCCTAAATGGCTATGAACACATTGAATTCCTTCTTAATCCTTGTGAAATAACTCGGGATAAAAGGGTCCAGAATACTATTTTGAGGATCCATTCATCTCACATCAAAAACTGTCCTGGTGGTAACAACAAAAGACCCATGGAAAGGAAGCAAGGTAAATAGTATATTATATTTAAATAATCCCATGCCATGAATTGAAAGCCAAAAGCCAAATAAGAGTCAAAATCTCCTCGAAAAGCAATATGTATCAAAGAAAGTACTAAACCATATTAGTACGTATAAGACTGCCAAAGTTCTTCTCCATCCGTGAGCTGAAATTTAAATATATCTCTCACACAAAAGGACAATATGGATAAAGGAGCCCGAATTAAAATTCAGAAAGAAGGCAAGCAGGAGGACTCAAAAGGGGACGAAAGTCCAAAAGCACAAAATGTGCAAAATGGCATGGGAATGAGGAACAAACAGATATATCTATTTACCATATGTTACGATCCTGTGGTGTCTAAGTTGGAAACTACTCAAAGATAGAGGTAAAACGAAACTCATACTCTTGGTCTCAAAAGAGTTATCTAGAATTTGAAATCTTGGTTTCCCTATTCCTTAACTTGGACTATAATCAATGATTAAAGTGCATACATCTTGCATTTGGGAATTCAGATATCTTGAAGAAATTTAGTAAAGTGGCACCATCGGAGCAGTCTGTTGATCAAAAAGGAAATTGTTCAGAGATCTGTGTTCACCAGGTAGTCACCAATTGTTGCAGCTGCAACAATTTGCCCCAACATTTTCAATTTTAGGGCCCCATTTTTTTTATTATTATTAAATCTAGCCTAGGAGTATTTTGTTTTCACCAAAGCTGCCCTGAGTTCAAAAGTTTCTTTAAAAAACTTGGTCTGTTTCACTTTTCTGTATCAGAAGATTAGTTGACTATCCTTCTGATATCAGAAGCATAGTGGACTATCCTTCTAACATTACAGAAATCGAACCATCAAACCCGCCGAGTGCCTTTGGACTCCCTCGCCGATACATCAGGGCTAGTTTTTTTTATTCTCGGGTTCTATTTGCCGAAGTTCTAGCGGTTAGCGGTTCCGATATCCGATAATGTTTTATTTTGCTGTCGGGTTGTTTGACAGGAGTAAGTCGGAGTCATAGTGTCTGTCTTGCCCGGCGTTGTGGGAGGCTAGTTCCGAGACATTCCGAAAGCATCATGTTCTTTCGCCGACTCCTTAGAGCTTAGAGTTGTCATTTTTCGATACTCGTTCCAATAGTAAAGCCCGTGATGGTAGAACTGTACATTGCCGATGTTGTGGAGGAGGATCGATTTTTTTTTTCTGAGGGTAGAACTTAGTGGTTTCAACGTCCAATTGACTCAACATATCGCTGGGTCCGTAGTTCTGTCCGCGCCCGCCATTGCGGCGATCCTCTAGCTGTTTCTTTCGATCGATTTAATTTTTTCCTGCCAATAAGTTTCCCGCCCGGTCATGGGTATATATGTGTGGACATATGACTTGTCATTTAGCATTTGGATTTGTCGTTTGCACTGTGGAAGCATCTCAGAGAAGCCGCGCGCACATAACTGTCAAAACCTGGTTTGTTCTACTTTGCACCAGTGGATTTTTAGCTCGTCTGGTCACTCGCATCATTCTTGATAGGTAGGTTTACCCATAGCCTTGTCACCTGGGTAGTATTAGTTTATTTTGAACTGTCAAGTGCA
>LPNX010088513.1:346013-373851 GCA_001517045.1 Pseudotsuga menziesii | reverse complement strand
GGGGGGGGGGGGTTAGCTGATTGAGGTCTCATTATTGTGGGAGTTGGATTTTGTATGCCATTGAAGCATTATGGATGCATTTGCGCTAGCACGAGTTGTTAGGGCATGGTACAGACAGGCATTTTGTTGTCTGCACCACCCTTTTCTTGGTATTTTCATGATCAACTGTGGGTTAGTAAGCCATTTTTCTTGCAACGACTTTTTCCCATGGAAATTAGGAGGGTTTTTCTTTTCACTCGATTAGGATTGTTCTCAAAGACATTTGCTACACAGGGTTTAGTATTTTGAGATTGAGAATTGTGTTGAGATACAGCGGTAGAATCAGTCTGATAAGTACCTGTGTGAGACAGAGGTTTTTCGATTGATTAAGGTTTTGAGATAGTGGAGCTTAGGAAAATTTAGGAAGCAGTTTTGCAGGGTTTTTCTGGTTAAATATTTCATTCATAAAGACTGTGTTTAACTTACTTTAAACAGTATGCATGTCAAGGAGGTAAATAAATTGGTATATTTTCTTGTGTATTACTATAAGCAGTTGCTAAGAGCTCATTTAGCCTAAAATATGTTGTTTGATTGTGACAGGTTGATTGCTCTAATAGTAACATGTCAAAGAGACAGAATAAAAAAACTCAGATGGCTGAAGGAGAGCCTGAAGTAGAAATAATCACCAAAGTAGAGTTCATCTACAAAGATACCAAAGCCGCTACTGGAGGTGAAACAGACTACAAGTGGGGAGAAATATATAGAATGATCTCAAACCAGAATGTACCTGATGCCAGGTTTGAAGAACTGATGATCTATGCTAACATTGAGAAGTCAGCCTTGATGAAAGTAGCTACGAGGCCCGAATTATTTTTTTGTTCAGAAGTAATAGGATGGATTCTTCCCAGGGCAGATGTAACGACAATGATTCTAGAGAACACTACAAAGCAAGGCTATGCTGCGTATATCCCTGCATATGTCTCCGTGGCATATCATCTACCCACACCACAGGTCTATTTGACATAAAGTTGGTTGAAGGAGATAGCTATGGACCTGGTAGAAACTGTAAAGAGAATGATGATACCAGGAAAGAATTTCTGAACTAGACCTTCCGAAGAATATGACACCTCTACTCTCCGTACTCCCTACAGGTTTATTGCATTGATGCTCAATAGGATTTTTGGCAGAGCACATGGGAAGAGCTTCAAGATAGGTTGGATACCGGTTATTTTTTTTGTGGCTACCCAAGGAACCATCTTCAACTGGGAAAATATAGTGTCGAATAGCCTCTTTGCATGTATCTCAGTAGCCTTAGGAGGGGTATCTCAAAAGAAATCTGAATTTTATATGAGCTCTATCCTAATTGATTGCATATTGTGCACCCAGGCTTTTCCTGCTTTGAGATGTAACTGGGAGAAGGACAGAACCCTAGTATACGCAGCCTATAAATTGTTGTGGGCACATAAGTATCACAGTTAAAGGGAAATTTGTGAGCATTTCATTAAGCCCTTATATACCCTACTTCTCTTGACTGAATGTAATTTGATGTCTGAAGATGCATTTAAAGTCATACAAGAGTTTGGGGATTATTATTTGACGGAGGATGGATATGTAAGGATGTATGGTGGCTCCAGAGCTCCTTCTCTACTCCTGAAATATGCTATATATTATGTACTCCACAAGGAGGCAGTCAGACAGCTGTATATTGATGGAGTAGGCAATTTTTTGTCTGAACATAAGAAGGCAACATACCCTGCAGTACCTTTCTTACTTGGAATCTATAAGTTTTCAAGGGTAAAGCAGGCAACAGAATTTGTTAAAGAGCTAGAATATTTTTGCTTCAGAGAAATGAATTTTCATAGAAATGACCCCCATAACAAAGTAGTTGACTACTGCAAAGAAGCAGGAATCCATTTTGAATATACTGACTTCTGGGACAAAGATGAGGAGACATTCCTAAATACAAAGAACATAACCTCCCTCAAGAAAAGATTCAAGAAAAAAATAAAAACTATGGGTGGAAAAGGAAAGACCTCAGAAAAAGCTAGGTTAGAAGAAGAAGAGGCAAAGAAAACATAAGAAGATGCTAGAAGATTAGCACAGGAAGCAGAAAATTGGTTTAGAAGAAGAAGAAGAAAGAAAAAGAAAAGAAGAGGCTGAGATAAAGAAGAAACAAGAAGAAAGTGAAAGATTCAGACTAACAGAATCCCAAAAGGAGAAGCAGACTACAAAGCAAGTTGATGCACAAGGAGTACAAGATCAAATAGATCAAGAGCAAGGACAATTCGATCCCGGTCCCTTGGAAACTATTGTATCTTCTGGCAGCATATTAGGAAAGGATTCAATTTCTAAAATAAATTTGATCCCTTTCATGCCTACCGAAGGGGAGGAGGTTCCTAATTTTAATACCATTTTTTATGACAAAGAAAATAAAATAATTGTTAAAAGAACTAAGAAGAAGGTAGATACTGGGGGATAGCTAGGAAAAATGTTGACAGACAAGACATTGGTACATGGTACGCATAAATATCCATGGTTGATAGCAATATTTGGGGTAGCTTTAACCTTAGCAACTGAAGAAAATGTGGACAGGCTCATGACTGATCTAGAGCAGTCATGGAAGAATGCGGCCCAACTGAAGGAAACCTTAAAGAAGGAAAGAGATGAGAGCCAAAAGCTAAAGAGAAAATATGAATATATAATGGTCAAATTCAAGACTTCAAGAATAGAATGCCAAACTCTGTAAGCAGATAAGAATTCTCTAGCAATATCTGTAGAGAACACAGAGAAGAGTGCTCAAGTTACCTTAGCTGAATTACAAAAGCTGCAGTTGGAGCATCAGATGTTAAAGACTGAAAAGGATAATTTTTAGTTATCATATGGAAATTTAAGTGAAGAGAAGAACAAGTTGGAGAGCAGGGTTACTGAGCTGGAAATGGAGAAGGCTGCTGCAGAAGAAAAGGAGAAGCAATATTAGATGCAGGTAGCAGCCTTAGAAGAGCAAAAAAATTGATTGACTGCATCACTTAAGGATGCTATGGAGTAGAAAACCGACATCCAGCATTTGAAAGAGCATGTTCTGATTCAAAGAAAAAGGATCCATCAAATACAAATACGGATAGAAGATGAAAGGTACAAAATTTTGCAGATAGACACTAGGCTAGAAGAAATTGTAGATACCACTTCATATTTCCTGGATAGGTCTCAAGATATATTGGAGATTCTAAAAGGAAGAATGGTCCGGGTAGAGACCAATAAGGAATATCCCATAGAGCTAGCCATAAAAGATCAGCAAACTTTAAAGAAGGAATATGAATTACTGGAATTTGCAATTAATGTAGTAGAGGAGTTCAAGAAAACAATGAAAAAGACAAAGACATCATGTGATGAATTTTGTAGGAGAGTGCTCTCCACATACAATCGATGTCATATTTCTGCATAAAAGAGATTGGATAAAAGAGATTGGATGTGTTACCTGAGCATGAATTGTTTCTAAAACATTTACAGGATAGACACCAAGAAGATGAGCAAGAAATCTAGCAGGTCAAGGACCTAGATGAATGGATATTGAAAAATGTGGTAGCACATGCAGCCGTGAGCATACATTTATTAGAAGACCAGCTACGCCTAAGTCCTGCTAGGATAGAGGGGGTAAAGACCCAAGTTACCAAATACGAAATTAACATTCAATTTCTTGAGCCTTTCAGGTTTGAAGGCATAGCAGCAGATGCTCATGCATGTAAGAAGCTCATCAACGAGCAAGTTGGCCCTTCCTCATAAATTTTTTTGGAAATATTGATTTAAAATGTAATATATTGTATTAATTATGTGCACAAGCTATAGGACAAAATTTTGGAAAAATAAAGGTTGGGGAAGCTCAAGAGACAATGAGAGGTAGCCCAAGAGTTTTGTTTTTTGTACAAGTATAGGAGATTTTAGATATAAGGGGCCTTTTTTCCAGACTATCTTGAGAAAGTATTGTAAGAAGAACTAATTCATTTTACAATAAAGAGTTATATGTTTCTGCTGGAGAAAGTTCTGTGGATTTTAAAATGTTTCCTTTGGGCTAGTTGGATATGAACTATTTCTTTTTCAGCTTGTTTCCATAAACTGTGAGATCGTTCTAACCTATTAAATTATTTCATGTTATGAATGTGCTCCTTTTTATTTTGTGAAATTTCCACATTGAGTAATGAATGTTTTAATTGACAATAAGCTATCTTGTTGTTTATCTTTCTATTGATATTCATGTGTTTAGAAACGTTAACAGCTATTTGTGATTTTCTTTATGCATGCAATACGATACATTACTCACCATTAATGATAATTTTTCTCCCTAGGGATAGGTTAGTGAGTCTTAGTTAGTTTCTTGTTGTTTGTGATTTAGAAGCGAGAGAGGTAAGATGAGAGGTAAGAACCTGCGCATCACATTGTGACCCTCCTCGTTATCTCTATCATCTGCATTTAGTTAGGCACTTTCACATCATACCTAAAACATACTCGGTGGATTGGGCCATAACTAGTAAAATACTTTAATTGTTACTTGACCTACGGTAGAATGACCGTAAACTGGATGGATTCCCCATCCCAAACAATAATGAGCTAATTGGGAACATTTATTGGGGAGAATCCCTACTGTTGTTACCTGCGATTTTTCAGGCCTCAACACTTAGCCAAGACATCATTCGTAGTTGGGTTTATCAGACTATCCAGCCAAAGGTTACTCACCAGGTCAAACACAACAAGACACAACCAAGCCAACAGGTGGGTTTATTAGGATACCATCCAAGCCATCTTTCCCATTGGGTTTATCAGGCTTCCAAGGAAATGGGAAGGAAAAGCTGCTAATCTAGTGAGCTCATCTATAGAGCTAAGAACACCTTCACAATACCTATCTAAACTATCTTCCCCACTGCTTACACACCCAACATAAGGAAGTGTCCCCTTCTCTGTTCCATAGTCCCTCGGGCTACCCCTTCCCTTCTAGTGCTCTTCAGAATGTGCATAGCAGGTTTACCAACCACTCTTATCTTATCGTGAGGTTCCACACTAGGTTTATCAAGCATGTTCTACTTCTCTCGCACTCCTAAGTCTTTTACATAGCTCAGACCCGAACCAGGGTGCACAACAAAACAACCACAGGGAGACTCCAAAACACCGTCTTTACTATGGAACACGGGTAACAGGGTTCATACACTCTATAGTTTAAGACAATGCTGCAACACAACAGTCATGGTCTTTCCAAGGGAAATGCACTCGCAGAAAGTGAAGGATACACACAGGTAGAGCTTCGCTGCTATCACAATGTCACTAAACACTTGCATAATGCGAAGGATACACATAGGTAGAGATCCGTTGCTATCACAATGTCACAATCCTGGGAAATGAAGATGGCGCTGAATAACGATCAATGAACCAGAACGTTCCATTGCTCTCCAAACATGAGAGTAAATCCAAAATGTGAACGCGTGGGTCAAAACTAGCATATGGTTCTAGTGTTTTCTTATCCATGCAAACAAAACACGACATTCCAAAACTAGGTACTCTACCCAATTCAAATTTTCCCATACTCTTCCCCTTCCAAGAAATAACTACCTCAACCACCTTCTGGCAGAATAAATGGTTGGGAAGAGAAGACAAGAAAAAGGGTGGTTGACAGTTTTGATGGGTTCTCCCCATGACACATGGCTTTTCCCCCAAACTGGCTCAAGGTTAACATTCCCACTTATCCTTACGAAAATCATGCCCCCATCTCATTATTCATTGCATTGACATAGTTGGCTATGGGTTTTCATTAATTTGCATATTTACATGATGTTTACAAACATGCTTGACTTAGTACAGAAACCATAGGCATCAACCATGATCGGCTATATACCAAAATTTAATCAATGACAGGGCCTTGGCCTTGAGCTCCTCGTCATGATTCGATATAATATTTACATCATATACATTAATGCAACGAGGTCAAAACTGGGGTGTTACATTCCCCTCCCCCTTCAATAGCAATGTCCTCAGTGCTTACAAAATCGAACAAAATACTACACTGGTGTCGCCTCAGTGATCCACAGATTTGAACAAAAATGGATGTGCCAATTGCATGGCATCCTCCAGCTCCCATGTATCCTCTTTAGGACCGTAGTGCTCCCACTGCACCTTTACCTATCCTATGGTTTGGTCCTGGAGGATGGTGACCTTCCTGTCGAGGATGTGCATTGGCTCGATTCGGAACTCTCCCTCGGGTTCCACCTGAATCACATCCAAATTTATCACATGGTTAGGGTCATGTATATATTTATTAAGCAAAGAAACATGAAAAACATTATGAGACCTAGTGCTAGCAGGAAATGCAATTCTATATGCAACTGGCCCTATTCTTTCAAGCACTTCAAACGACCCACAGCATTTGGGTGACAACTTGGCACAACTCCCAAGCTTCAAGTAACTCTTCTTTTCCCTCACTCTGAGGTAAACATGATCCCAAATACTCAACTCTCTGTTCACCCTATGCTTATCAGCATAGATTTTCTGTCTGTCCTGGGCTGCCTTCAGATTCCGCCTGATGTTTGCAACCTCCTGCTCCATATCCTTAAGCAATTTTGGACCAATCACAACTCTGTTCACTGGATTATCCCAAGTCATTGGTGTCCTACACCTCCTGCCATACAAAGCCTCATATGGACTCATCCCCAAGGATGCTTGCTGTCCATTGTTATAAGCAAACTCTACCAGGTGTAAATAATATTCCCACTTGGTTGGTTTGTCGATCACATACATGCGAAGCATGTATTCAAGCACTTGATTTACCCTCTTTGTCTGCCCATCAGTTTGAGGATGGTAAGAAGTGATGAAGTTCAGCTTTGTACCCAAATACGCAAACAACCCCTTCCAAAAATTAGAAGTGAACTTGACATCTCTATTAGAGACTATTTCCTTTGGCAATCCATGTAATTTGAAAATATCCTTCATGAAGATCTTTGCAATGTCATCATCTGATGCATAGACTTAACCGGTATAAAATGTGCTGCCTTTGTCAACTTGTCCACCAAAACCATGATAGAATCATGTTGCCTCCAAGTCATTGGAAATCTTGTAATAAAATCCATGGAAATAACTTCCCATTTCCATTTGGGAACTGGCAAAGGCTGCAACAAACCCATTGGGTGTTGATACTCAACCTTCACCTACTGACATTTCATGCACCTGGAAATGTATTCAGCCATGTCCTTTTTCATTCCTGGCCAAAAGTACTGCTTTCTAGCTGTAGCAATTGTCTTTTGATATCCTAGGTGACTAGAATATGGAGCTTGATGGATCTTGTCCATAACAACTCTCCTTAAATATGCTACATTTGGAATGTAAATTCGGTTCTTGTAAGTAATAAGTCAATATTCTTCCAAGTTATATACCTCATACCTCTTTTCAAGGCTTTGCTGATGCAATTTGTCCTTAACCTGCACATACAATTCACTTCACCAACATGATTAACAATCTGCTGCCTCAACTCCGATTGGAAAACACTAACGGATGCCACATGCATTTCCTGCACCTTTCTGCTGAGTGCATCAACTACCTTATTCTCTTTCCCATTTATGTGCTTGATCTCAAAATCAAACTCACATAAAAACTCCAGCCATTTGGCTTGCCTAGCATTCAGAGTAGGATGATCAAACAAATACTTCAGACCACAATGGTCTGTCCTTATCTCAAATCTTCTTCCCATCAAGTAATGCCTCCACATCTTGAGAGTATGTACTATGGCTGCAAGTTCTAGATCATGAATAGCATAGTTCTTCTCATGTTCCTTGAAATTTCTGAACTCATAACATATCACGTGGTTTTATTGCATAAGAAATCCTCCAAGACCTTGACCACATGCATCAGTACACACCAAAAAATATTTCGTTGGGTCTGCAACTTTCAAAACCAGTGCATTGGTGAGAAGATTCTTCAATCGCTGGAAGCTTTCTTCACACCTCACTATCCATTCAATCTTTATGCCCTTCCTTTGCAAAGAAGTAATGGCATGTGCAACCTTGGAGAATCCTTCAATGAATCTCCTGTAGTATCCTGCAAGTCCCATAAAAGATATCACATCTGTCACATTTCTTGAAGTAGGCCAATTCATAATGGCTTCAATCTTGTCAGGGTCCACAGATATACCCTCTTCTGAGATAATGTGACCCAAGTACTGCATTCTATCTCTATAGAAGTCACACTTGCTCAACTTTGCATACAACTGATGCTCCCTAAGCAATTGTACTAATGTCAATCTCAAATGCTCTTTACGTTCTTCCTCATTCTTATAATAAACAAGAATTTCATCAAGGAAAACAAGAACAAACTTGTCCAAATACTTGCTGAAGACACTATTCATAAGGCATATAAATGTAGCTGGTGCATTTGTGAGACCAAATGGTACGACTACAAACTCATAATGTCCATGCCTTGTTCTGAAGGTTGTCTTGTGAATGTCTTCATCCTTGATTCTCACCTGATGGTAACCTGACCTCAAGTCAATCTTGGAAAATACCTTTGCTCCTCTCATTTGATCAAAGAGGTCATCAATCCTAGGCAAAGAATACTTTTTATTTACTATGACTTTGTTCAGCTGTCTGTAATCAATGCACAATTTGAGTGTACCATCTTTCTTCTTTACAAATAGAACTAGTTCTCCCCAAGGGGACACAGTACTCGACTTGATATACTTTTTCTCCAATAGCTCTTGCAGCTGCATCTTCAGCTCTAACATTTCCGATGTACTCATTCTGTAGGGTGTCTTGGATACTGGTGATGCTCCTAGCACAAGTTCAATCGTGAAATCAATGCCCCTCTTTAGAGGAATCTCTAGAATCTCATCAAGAAAAACATCCCTGAATTCCTACAATACACGGAAGTCCTCTAACCTAAGAGTTTCATTCTCTATTGCCTCCAAAATATGAGCTGCATACAAATGGAAACCTTTCCTACAGAACTTCTTCAATTGCATTGCTGAAATCTGCCTCACAGAAATCACCTTTGGAATTCCTCTTACCACTCTCGGGTTCCCTTCTTCATCCATGCACTCAAAAGTCTTATGGTAACAGTCTAGCTTTACCTTGTGAGCTTCTAACCAATCCATTCCAATGATAAAATCATAGGAGCCAAGGGGTAGAACATTCATATCTACATAGGTGACCAATAAATTCATCACTAATGGACACTTCTCTACCATTTCACTCACCTTTCTCTTAGTTCCAGTGGCTATTTGAACTAACCATGATTTGCTATGCCTCACTTTCTTGAAAGCACAAATATTCACTACTCTAGGAGCAATGTAACTGTGGGTAGAACCAGGGTCAATCAAAATAGAAATAGCTTACTCAACAATATTACCTGCAGCTTCAACCACAGTTGACTGGTGATCTACCTGGAGGTCCTCCAACACTGTGTAAATACTAGGGGTGACCATTGCTACTTGACCCACTGTTTCTGCCTCTTGAAGGTTGTAAGCTGGCCTTGCACTCTCATTCTCGAGTGGGAAATTCCTGCGCATGTGGCGTCCTCCACATTTCCAACATTGGAGTGGTTCTTTGATCTACTTTGGATCTCTTGGCTTTTCTCCCACCACTCTAGCTTGCTTCTTTTCATCTTGGAATGGATGCTTCTGCTGATTTATGAAGTTAGAAGGTTTAAAACCTTTCTTCCTTTGGTCGGACTTCTCATTCTTCTTGTCCTTCCAAGTCTTATGATAGTCAGGTTTGCCTCTGCTCTGCTCATAACAATACTTATCTTTCCTTATTGTTTCTTCCATAGTTCTAGGCTCATAAAACTCAATTTTGTCTTTGTAAGACTGAGGCAATCCACTCAAGAAATGCTGGATTTTCACCTTCTCATCCTTGATATACTTGACATATCTCAACAGTTCTAGGAACCTATTCGCATACTCTTCCATGGTCTGTTGTCCCAATCTTAGATCATGGAATTCTTCAATATTGTCATTCTAGTACCTGTCAGAGAGATATTTCTACTTGAAGTACTTTTGGAACTGTTTCCACACAATTTTCCTTTCATTAATCTTCTTCACTTTCTTGCAGTTCTCCCACCATATGGATGCCCTGCCAGTCAAATTAATGATGGATACTCTAGCCTTCATATTTCCTGAATAGTCCTGGACTTGGAAATACTTTCTCATCCCAAGAATCCAAGCCTCAGCTTCTTGATCGTTCTTTGTCTCACGATTGAAGGTAGGAGGCCTTTCCTTCTTAAACTCATCTCGTGAGTATCCTGTAACGTCTTCTTCTATTTTCCCCATGAGACAAAGAACTAGAATCCTCAGTGGATCCTTTGGATTTAGATGACTCACTAGGAGACCTCTTCCTTCTTCTAGTACTACTCTTACTACCTTCTGGATTTACTGGATATCGTCCCGAACTCATCTATCGTTGGATGTCTATCAAAATTTGCAACATGGCATAATTCAGTTGATGCTACTCTTCCTAAGCTTTAATCAAGCTTCTCATGGTGGCTGCAATGTTTGGTGGCATCTCTTGAAATATCCTTCCATTAGATTCTATATCATCATTTTCGGCTCAGACGTTTCCCCCCATAGTGTCTTGCGCACGCCCGTAGGAATCTCGTGCCTCATATCTGTCATAGGTTCTCATGGCTAGGCCAACAATCCCCTTTTCAAAAATGTACTATGAATTTGAAAAATGTGTTATCAACACCATTTGTTAGATACACCGTAATTCAAAATCAAAACTATTTTACTTACTGCCACCTAGCCTATCTAGGCCCAATGCTGAAACCGATAGCTTTGTGAACTGATTTTCGGCCCATCTAGGCCCAATGCTACAACTCATAGCTCCGATACCACAATGTAGTGTACTACAAGTTGGTATCAGAGGGTACTCTTGACTGCTTTCCGGCCCATCTAAGCCCAATGCTGCAACCCACAGCTCTGATACCACAATGTCACGTACCCATACCCCATTATCATGCGAAATTAAAAATTTCATCGAGAACCTTTAATGTTCATCGAAACACAGGGCATGGTCATGAACCACTTCTCAAAATTCTCAACACTGTCACACTCCCTCCCATCTTCCATTGATCAGTTCCATGATCTGCAAGGAAATATCTCAGAGGAGATCGGACGACGGAGAGAAAACGCGACAGAAATCAACGATCCCAAATGATCCTGTAGGTTGGAACCAAATCAACGATTCATAATCCACCTGCAAAAATCAATGGTGCAGAAAGCCTAAGCTATGGGGTCGGAAGTTATGAAAATTGCAATCTCACTTCCTGTTGTTAGCTAGAATATTTCACCTCCTGTGGACAGCAAGGTGTTCCACTGGTCTGAATGGTTCAGATCCATAACAAATAGAAGACAGAGGTTGAAGACTCTCCCTAGACGCCGTAGATACCTGTAATACAATGCTTTGATAGTCACCCTGTGCACCTGCAATAAGATCAACATGAAACAGATCAAAGCAACTAGAATATATTCTACTAATCTATGCTAGTGACTAAGGAATCTAACAACATATATATGAAATCAAACATCAACAATATATGTGGGACAGAAATCAACTTGCATTAAAGAAATATGAAGAAGTTTACAACCAAGCCTTAGTGTTGACATGCATCTCCATGAAACCAAGCATTCTCATCCCCATAAGCTTTGACTCTAGCTCTCTCTATGCTCTCCAATGATATGGACCAAGTGATCAATCCAACAGCATAACAATGCCTTAAGAGTTCTCCCCCTCAACCATGGCGATAAGCTTGTATTTATAAGTCTAGATGGATAGGGTAGGTTGAGATATTTGTGGGTGAGGTGGCGTCCAAGATCCTAGGATGGGGGATATCAAGCTCAACAAACCCACAACAGTAGGGATAAGGGATATCTTGAGGATTATCATTCAGAAGCCTCGAGAAGCTTCTCTTTTTCCCTTTTTACCCAGGGTACCACATTTCTCCTTCAATGACAGAGCGGTTCTGGTAATAACCGCTTATGGACTAAGGGCCATAAGCGGTGGCACCTCTTGTGGGCAACAGAGTATGGGCGGTGCGAACAAGGGTACTGCGTATGGATAAAGGGTCAAGCGTGGTGCTGGGAATTTGTATGAAAAGATTGACAAATGATATGGGTTTCTACTCTAGAAGCTGGGATTCAGGGAAAGTAGGTATGTCAAATGTCTTATCACATGATGGTGACAGGATTTTGGTATAACAGGATGCCCCCCAAAGCATGAGTCTTAGAGGGATACGATAAACGAGAGATTTGAGAGAACAAGTCATCGCCACGAGGTGAAAATGTTGGCTTGATCGGAGCATGTTGTCAAGCAGGCATCTGTAGTACATCAGTATTTTGACTCATAGACACAAGTAACTAAACTCATGGCTGCAGACTAATACAAGGCAGATCCATGAAAGGAATAAACAAGCATGGCTACTAGAATACAATGTATATCCATGTGATAGAGGACCCAAACTTGGACGTAGCTACCAGATATACAATGTAGATCTATGTTGTACTGAGGCAAATTTGAGCATAACCATGACCATACAAATGTGGATCCATGCTAGATATACAAAACTCCATCTCAACATGGGGAAAAGCAATGAGCGCTTTACATAAATACCTAGGGTCTTCGTCTTGTCTTCCACAAAGTACTATTCTATCCATGTGATTACAATGATCTGAAGTCAAACATGGTAGAAACCACTTGATTACCGGCCAATGATGTGAACCATTAACAAGTGCAAGGGAGATCACCGTTAATGTCAATGATTCCCAAGGTACTCTAGTACAATCTACTGAGTGTGAATAGATGTCTTGATGTCGAACACCCAGTCAATTCTATCGATAAAAGGTCAATGATGTGAACCTATGTCGAGAGTGAGAGAATATGTCATTAAGGCATACAGATTTCAAAGTACTAAACATTGTTTCTGAGACTATTTCCCGGATGATTAGCTGATGTCGACGGGAATAGTCTCATCGAAGGAGGTCCATGATGAGTCCCACATCGATGACACGAAACTCAGAACATAGTTATGGAATGATGTGAATGTAGTAACCATATGAATTACTCAAAGACATTGACACAAAGATTGTGTGGACTGCAGAGGAGACACTTCTTCAGATCCCCTTTGAACATCGAGCGGCAGGACAAAAGACTTGGCAGCATGACTAGACGGGACAGACACACAATGCGATAGTGGACAATGCATTCTTTTGAAAGACTCAAAGGAGTGACATTACTCATGAAAGTGGATCATCATGGAGATCAGATGAATACCCAATTGACTGACATGCTTGTGCAGACAAGTGCCATGTTCAAAGGTAACGACAAAAAACTGCCATTATTTGCAAAATGATTCCCTTCTGATTTTCCCCATCATGATTGATGAGTGCCTCTTTTCAGTTTTACGAGTTAAAAGAGGGTAACAAACACTCGGTATAGCTTTTCGGAAGACAAGTCAAAACTCATATGTTTTATGAACCTGAGAGAGGAGGGGTTCGTTCCCAAAATGGGTTTCTCAATGTTTAATTTAACGAGTTCACTGAAAGAAAACTTGGTATCGTTCATGTTTAGAGAGTCTGAACGAATACAGAAGAAGACTCCAAAGGGTCTTTTTTCATATGATTTAGTCTCTAAGGCCTGAAAAAGTATAAAATCATACCTTAGAGAACTCTTCCAGTCATGATTGGTTGGAGTGTTCCTTTTTCGTAAATATTCCATTCCGAACTGAAAAAGAGATAACCTACCGTCGGAAGGACGACTCTTCAAATACGTTTACAAGTATGAAGGAGACAAGTACTCGACAATCTTTTCATATTTAAGGAGCCTAAAAAGAGTTTAAAGAGGACTCCATGAGGTTTCTTTACACAATGTCACTTTTTACGAGCCTGGAAAGATTCGGAAACAGACTCGACGATGTTTTCATGTTGAATAAGTCTGAAAAAATATGTGAAAAGAAGACTCCATTAGACTTTTTCATGTTTGAATCCAGATCACGAAAAAGTAATAAACCAAGCTCAAACCAAATTTCATGTTTTAACCAGAGCACGAAAAATGAAAAGTAAGCTCAACACCATCTTACTATTTTTAACGAGCTCGAAGATCAGTTGAAAGAATGCTCAGGGATTGGTTTCATTTTAACACAAGCTTGAAACCAATGGATAAACTCTGCTTGAAAAATCCCAATAACATGATATACAGAGGTTGGACTCATGCCCCCAACATGATTGCTAGCAAAGCTTACCCCTAGCATGGTTTCTAGCGGCTCGACATGCCCCCAAGCTTCGTTTAGTTAGACAATTCTTCTTCCATACCCAACCTAAAAACCTGGTTACTAATGTGAAAATGTTCACCAGAGGGGTAGGAAGAATGAGAATCGTGCAGGTCAAAAGAAGGTTCAAGTTCTAACACCCAAGGGAAGACTCAAACTAAGGGAAGGGGATCTGTTTCATTTTTATGCAAGCTTGAAACAGAAGGTAACTATGCTTGGAACATGGTTTCATTTCTATGCAATCTTGAAACCAAAAGGTAAACTATGCTTAAGGAAACCTACTTCATTTTTTAATGAGCTTGAAAATAGAAAATGAACTATGCTTAAGGGCATCCGTTTCATTTTTTAACGAGCTTGACACAGAATGGGAACTTTTCTCAACGGAGTGGTTTCATTTTTATGCAAGCTTGAAACTAAAAGGTAAACTATGCTTGAGGAGTGGTTTTATTTTTTAACGATGTTGAAACCAAAAGGTAAACTATGCTCGCGACATAATTTCATTTTTATGCAAGATTGAAACCAAAAGGTAAACTATGCTTAAGGAGTGGTTTTATTTTTTAATGAGCTTGAAACCAAAAGGTAAACTATGCTCGCAAACCTACTCCTACCGAACATGATATCCAGAGGTTGGTAGGTTGCCCCCATTTCATAAAAGCTAGTGGATTAGCTCCATTATGATGTCCATAAACTAGAGCCATGCCCCCCATTTTTCCTATGATGGGAAGAAGCTAACTAGAAGAAGTGGAAGGAACCACAAGAACATGTGGCACATTCAGGGCAGTTTGATTACTAGGAGTAATGCGATGGTCAGGTGTAACAAAGGAAAGCTGGTCAATGGTCACAATATTCCCATCATGGGAAAATACATAACTCAAAAGACGTGGACACAACATCCTTCATGGCATAAACATAATCACGTCCAAGGAGCAGATTGAAGTCTAAAGGACCTTGGACCACCATAACATCAATACAGACAGTTTCCCTCCTAATGTAATAGGCAAATAAGGAAGGGTCCCTAAAGGTGCAGTAGGTATTTGATTAAAATCCAGTATCTGATCGGTGGATGGCACAAGCTGAGGAGAGCCTAAATATTGCCATGAAGTTGAGGATAGAATACTAACAGAAGCCCCTTCGTCAACAATATTGCAAAGTATCCACCTAGCAGTAACATTCACAACTATCTGGAAAGGAACACTTGAATGAAGATGAGACTCTGTTAGGTTACTCCAGTCAAAGGAAATAACCTCATTACTTGGAGAGGGTTTGGTCGAAACAGACAAAATTTCCTCTTGTCGAAAACAATCAGAATGAAGCATAAAAACTTCAGCAGGTTTAAGTTCATTCTCTACTGGAAGAGAAGAACAAGACGAAGATTTGGTCAAAAAGACTAATTCAGTCTTAACACTCTCTGATGAAAGAGTTGGATCAGGTGGATATGACGTCGACTCAACCACTTCAACTTCACTCTTCAAAAGAAGAGTGGGATCAACCAAGGATGGACTTGGATTGACCACTTCAATTTCACTCTTCAACGGAAGAGTGGGATCGATCGAGGTTAGAACTAGATCAACTGCTTTATCGACCAATGGGGGTTGAAGAGATAACTTATGATAACCGGTTGGAAGCTGTTGATGAGAAACAGTAATATTTTCCAACAACTTAGAAGCTTCATCCATGAGAGGACAAAGGTAATTAAAGTGCATGTCCTTACAAAGCAAGCAAGGATTTATGACTTTACCCTTCCGACTCTTAACCGCAGGGTCATTGGATGAGGGGGAATCATCAATATGATGACCAGAGGCTGATGACATGGGTTGCTAGGAAACCTTAGACCACTCTTCTAAAACTAGGGAAAGACCATGACAATCTTCCAGAAGGTGATCACCCTTGCAAATCCTACAAGGGAATTTGGGTTTACGCGGTCTTTGGGTGTGCAGATAAACACTGTCAGCACAGGGAGCAGGGATTGGTTGAGACTTGGTTGTTTGTTTTTTTTATTCTTCTTAATCTTCCTTTTCTTCTCCTTCTTATCCACCTGACTACTAGTACTACAACTTTAAACAGGCGAAGAGGTAGAAACGGGAGAAGACACATCTGGTGAAGAAGGAGAGGGATCAACATGAGGTTGATGCTCTTGCGATGAAGGATTAGGATCAGACACAACTGGTGTACATGGAATAACTAGACTGGAGAATAACCAAACAAGAAATCCAATAGTCAATCCAGGAAGGCTTAACATAGCCATGAGAGGAGGACCAACAGCCCCATATGGAGGGAACACAAAAGACATGCTTAGTAAAGGAGTCTCTTGGTTGGTAGTCCCAGAAGGTGAAGCCATAACTATGTAACAAAAATGTCTCTCTCTTCTAAAAAATCCTAACTGTACAAATAACAAGCGCTACTCAAACTAAAAGCAACAAGCAAACATGTGAAAGGAGTGGATAATAGTCAGGAACCTCACGGGACAGGCCAAAAGGATAACTCAGATGGATAGGTTATCCTAGTGGGGTCTCCTGATATACACAAGGTACATGGGAGCTCAAATCGGTAGTAGTTCTGTCTAATGCATAACCGTACACAAGGGGCCTTCCGATATACAATCGAGTAGGTGAAGTACCTTTCTATATACCTCAGGGGTACGTGAAAGGCCGTTCGATATACCGACGGTACGTGGAAGAACTACGTGAGTCCCAGGATGTAATGCGGACAAATAACAACAACTCCTACACTTAATGACGCCTGTACACATCTCTAACATATCACACAAATTTCTAAAAAAAATTAAACATAAGCTAGAGCTTAATTTTATCTTGTGCGTTTAGGTGGAACCATGGAGTGAAAACTTGAAATTAAAGAAGATGCACACTGATCTATATGATAATGCAAGTTTTCCTCTTCGATGAAATTCTACCTAAGAGAGGGAGAGAGAGTTTCAATTTATTTGAAACATAGAGTAAATCCCATACAACAATGAAACAAATTTCTTATATGATCCGTTCCTAACTGGAACAAACAAAAGCTTCTCTTTTGAACTGAAGAAAAAGTGAGACCTCCAATGAAAAGCAAGAAAAGATTGTTACAAATTTATACAAAAGTGTTCAGATTTTTCAACTAAAGTGCGAATGAACTAATCACAAAATCATACAATAACTTTCATATGCACTTTTCCACAACTTTATGAAAAAAGGAAAAAACATACAAAAATCATGTATAACAAATGAAGAAAAACTGAAATGAATCTTTTCTTGTTCTATCAAAGAAGACAGAAATCAGAGATCTAACAAAACCAAGTTCTATTCAAATCCAACTATGAAGCTTTAAAATACCAACATCAATCAAAACTCTTGAGAATAACTATGGATTCATACATGCTCAAAGGGGGTTTGGTCACGCCCCTGAAAAAAAAAATTGCTTCGTTTTTATTTTATTTTAATTTTTGCAAAAAAATGAGAAAAACAAGGTATTGGAATGATGCCTACCTAACATCGCACTTCTCAGACATTGACAGAGCAGTTCTATCCCAGCACCACTTCTTGTCAATAGGTTACAGGCGGTGGCACCGCGTACTGTCCACTTTGTAGGCACGGTTCCACATAGATGACCAAAACAAAAGAAGAACAATGGACCAAGTCAAAAATAGACTAGATCAAGGCAAATACTGTTGAATTGAGTATGGAAACAGAGCATAAAAGACCGAAATGACTTAGATCTAAGCAGATCTGGAGGTTTCAAACCCAAATGGAGTCAGTCAGGGAGTAGATCTGACTGAAGAGAGTTGAAGAAGGAGCTTGGATTCGGAAAAGAGTTGCGGACTAAGGAAGATCATAATGACTGATACACAACTTCATTCCCTAGTGGAGTCTTCAGATTTGTTAGCTGGAATATTTCACCTCCTATGGACAGCAAGGTGTTCCACTGGTCTGAATGGTTCAGATCCAGAACAAATAGAAGACATAGGTTGAAGACTCTCCCTAGACGCCGTAGATACCTGTAATACAATGCTTTGATAGTCACCCTGTGCACCTGCAATAAGATCAACATGAAATAGATCAAAGCAACCAGAATATATTCTACTAATCTATGCTAGTGACTAAGGAATCTAACAACATATATATGAAATCAAACATCAACAATATATGTGGGACAGAAATCAACTTGCATTAAAGAAATATGAAGAAGTTTACAACCAAGCCTTAGTGTTGACATGCATCTCCATGAAACCAAGCATTCTCATCCCCATAAGCTTTGACTCTAGCTCTCTCTATGCTCTCCAATGATATGGACCAAGTGATCAATCCAACAGCATAACAATGCCTTAAGAGTTCTCCCCCTCAACCATGGCGATAAGCTTGTATTTATAAGGCTAGATGGATAGGGTAGGTTGAGAGATTTGTGGGTGAGGTGGCATCCAAGATCCTAGGATGGGGGATATCAAGCTCAACAGACCCAAAACAGTAGGGATAAGGGATATCTAGAGGCTTATCTTCTAGAAGCCTCGAGAAGCTTCTCTTTTTCCCTTTTTACCCAGGGTATCGTGTTTCTCCTTCAATGACAGAGCAGTTCTAGTAATAACCACTTATGGAATAAGGGCCATAAGCGGTGGCACTGCTTGTGGGCAACAGAGTATGGGCGTTGTGAACAAGGGTACCGCATACAGATAAAGGGTCAAGAGCGGTGCTGGGAATTTGTATGAAGATATTGACAAATGATATGGGTTTCCACTCTAGAAGCTGGGATTTAGGGCAAGTAGGTATGTCAAATGTCTTATCACATGATGGTGATAGGATTTTGGTATAACACCCGCAACCTGCATCCTGCATTGGAAATAGATCAACGGCAGACAACCATCCCGCGAAGATTGACGGTGCAGAAACTTGGACTTGCGTGATTGGGAATTGTGAAAATTGTGACACCACGATTCTGCATTTCGTATCCCACAAGTTGCGGAAAGGAATTTGTGGAAGGAAAATTGTGGAAATCACGATCTACAAACCGGCATTTCGCATCCCGCATCCCGCAGACTGCGTAAATGGAGATTTCTAGTACGAAACTCAACTTTTTCACTGAAGTCTTGGATCGATCTAATCATTCAGGCCATTACCGATCTGTCCAATCTACCCTGCAACTTAGTTTGAAATGCATTGCTGGAAAACATACATAGATGCCTATAATTGCAGTTATTCAAAGGAACAATGCATCAATTCAACACAACAACATGTTCATCACACTCCATCAAGAAATTTACAATACGAGAAATACAATTGTAGAGAATAACATAGACAAGAACACTTATCTTGAACAGAACTTGTCCCGCAACCAGCTATGTCGCTACAACGTTCCACCCAACCATAGGCCAGTGCGCTCATCAATCTCTCAGCGACACCGCCACCCCCAAGCTGGGCATGATTTCCTCAAGGAATAAGAGAACACTAGCAGACTCATACATAGCCAAGGTGCAATAACACTTAGCCAAGCTAACACAATTGGGTTTATCAGGTCGTAGGGTAAAAAATTCCAACATATGGGTTTCACAGGCTACTCAGCCAAGCCATCTCACAGTTGGGTATCACAGACTGAACACAGTCAAGCCAACATTCACCTTTAAGGACTAGTCAAGCCAACATATGGGTTTATCAGACTGTACACAGTCAAGCCATCTCACTACTGGGTTTATCAGGCTACCTAGCCAAGCCATCATTTGCATTTGGGTTTATCATACTATCCATCCAAAGGTTACTCACCAGGTCAAACACAATAAGACACAACCAAGCCAACAGATGGGTTTATCAGGCCACCAGCCAAGCCATCTTTCTCGTTGGTTTTATCAGGCTTCCAAGGAAATGGGAAGGAAGAACTGCTAAGCTAGTGAGCTCATCTATAGAGCTAAGAACACCTTCAAAAGACCTATCTGGCTTGGCTTCCCCACTGTCTACACACCCAACACAAGGAAGTGTCCCCTTCTCTGTTCCATAGTCCCTCGGGATACCCCTTCCCTTCCAGTGCTCTTCAAAATGTTCATAGCAAGTTTACCAGCCACTCTTATCTTATCGTGAGGTTCCACACTAGGTTTATCAAGCACATTCTACATCTCTCCCACTCCTAAGTCTTATACATAGCTCAGACCCGAACTAGGGTGCATAACACAACAACCACAGGGAGACTCCACAACACCGGATTTACTCTGGAAAACAGGTAATAGGGTCTCATACGCTCTATAGTTTAATACAACACTGCAACACAACAGTCACAGTCTTTCCAAGGGAAAAACACTCGTAGAACGTGAAGGATACACACAGGTAGAGCTCCGCTGCTATCACAATGTCACTAAACACTTGCAGAACGCAAAGGATACACATAGGTAGAGCTCCGCTGCTATCATAATGTCACACTCCTGGGAAATGAAGATGGTGGTGAATAATGATCAATGAATAAGAATAATCTGCAGCTCTCCAAACATGAGAGTAAGTCCAAAACGTGAACGCGTGGGTCAAAACTGGCATATGGTTCTGGTGTTTTCTTGTCCATGTAAGCAAAACATGACATTCCAAAACTAGGTGCTATGCCCAATTCGAATTTTCCCATACTATTCCCCTTCCAAGCAATAACTACCTCAACCACCTTTTGGAAGAATAAATGGTTGGGAAGAGAAGACAAGAAATAGGGTAGTTGACAGTTTTGATGGGTTCTCCCCATGACACATAAATTTTTCTCCAAACTGGCTCAAGGTTAACATTCCCACCCCCTTATCCTTAGGAAAATCATGCCCCCATCTCATTATTCGTTGCATTGACATAGCTGGCTGTGGGTTTTCATTAATTTGCATATTTACATGATGTTTACAAACGTGCTTGACTTAGCACATAAGCCATAGGCATCAACCATGATCGCCTATATACCAAACTTTAATCAATGACAGGGCCTTCGCCTTGAGCTCCTTGTCATGATTCGATATAATATTTACATAATATACATTAATGCAACGAGGTCAAAACCGGGGTGTTACACCTTGAGTGTAAAATTTCTAGAAGCATAATCTTGTTGTTTGTGCTACTGTTTGTCTTATCTTTGAACAAGTTTAGCTTCCAAAAGTTTTTTATCTAGTAGACATAGAATCTTGTTTGACTCTAAGAACTTGTTTCTTCGTAAACTTGACTTTGGCTTATGGTTGAAGAGTTTAGTGTTAGAAGCAATTTCACTAGAGTGATCGACATTTGTTTCTCATTTGTTTGAATTGTTCAAAATTTGAATTTTCATCAAAAGCAAAAAGTTGCATTTCCATAAAAGGTTGGATTTCAACAAGTTGTATTTGTTTTGAAAAAAGAAAAAAATTGAAAGACTTGTATGTGTATTTGAAAGGTTTTTGCATTTGCATTTGAAGTATTTGTAGTTACTTTGGAAAAATTTGCATTTACATTTGAAAGATTTGTAGTTACATTGAAAAGATTGCATGTGCATTGAAAAAGTTGATTTGGTCATTTAGAAAGTGTTCCATATTTCATTGTAAAGAGTGTAAGTGAACGCATTTGCATTTGAAAATATTTAGTTGCACATAATAGTGCTTCATCTTTTATTTTCAAAAAGTGTAAATGGGTGCTTTTGCATTTGAAAACTATTAGGTGCACTTAGTTTTCTTATTTTTGAAAATGCTATTTTTGTAAAGCAGAAAGCATTATAAAATAATATAGGAGTTTTTTTGTTTTTGTAAAAACTCATATAATAGCCTAGGTTCTAGGACCTATGATATAGGTTTTGTGAGCTAACTCCTCCAAGGCTACAAAAGTCTGGAAACTAGGAACTATTAAAGAGTGTTAAATCCATTAGTAGTGTGAAGTAATTATTGGGAAAGTGCCTCTGAAACAAGTGTCAAGTGGATAGGGATGCAATCGATAAAACCTCAAACCAAAATGGTTTTTGGCCATAATCTTGATGAGTTCCCTATTCCAAATAATCACAAGTCTAATTGGAATGTTTCACCAGGGGTAACCCCTGTGATTGTGCAAGAAAAATTCTACCCTATCAACACAAGGTCAAGAAAAGGTTCACAAATAGTACCATATGCTTCTTTGTGGAAAAAGGTGTTTTTTTCCATTCCCTTAATTATTCAAATGACTACTAATAGGAAATCACTCTCTACCGTGCAAGAAGCATGTATACTGTGGAAGAAACTACAAGGAATGCAATTAAGAACAATAACAGAGAGGGTGGCCTAATACTATTAAGTTGTTGAAAAGGGGTTTTGAAAATTAAAGGATTGAATACAATGATATATAGTGAAGGAAAATAATAGAAGAACATAAAAATATTCCAAATTGCTTGTAAGATGTTCAAGGAATGAATTGTTTCTCACAAGAATAAAAACAATGCAAACACTAACTAATTGATAGGAAGTAAAATAGACAATGATTTGTGATACAACTCATCTGGCCATCAACCAATTCTAGTCATGCCACCTTGGGTATTTCCCCTTTTTTTTCACCCCAGTTAATCCAAATTTTGTTTTAGCATCTGCTAGGTTTAATCCTAGGAAACCCTATGCATGTATAAATGGTGAATGATATGAATTTCACTGGCCTTTTGTCTATCATATGCACTACTAGTTAGCTTCTTCTCATTATCCTTTTTTGGTTGAATACTTGGAATGGTTGGAGGTAAGTCTTATACTCTATCTTTATCTTAATTCTTATCCATAGTAAGTCATTGGTTTTATTTTCCTATTACATCTGGCTAATTGGTTCTTGTAATGTATTCATGATTTAGAATGATAACTAACCTGATTTAAACCTGAATATTGCACATATTATCCCACCAATTACCTCATATTCTAAACCAAAACATTTACCATGTAAACAATGTATTATAATTTTTATATTTCTATCCAGATCTAAACAAAATGTTTGCATTTCTAAGTAGACAAATTGCATTATAAAAAAATGAATTCAAGAAAAAAAAATAAGCATTCAATTATCCTTTAACCTACACCTATGTGAAATGATATAAGAATGAAATAAGTTATTTATTTCAAGGAATATTTGGAATGTATCTCTTTCATTAAATAAAAGCAATATTTATGATACTCCTTTTTTAGTTTGTCTTGGGAGGTTTTCTCCTTTTTAAATCAATCTAGATCAAGTTGTTTTTTCTTCCATATTTCTAATTGGTATGAAATACATGTAAGTTTCCACATTTAAAGAAAACTCTCTAAAATTCTAACGCAAAATATATAACTTGATATCATATATGTGAATTTCTTTCATATATATATGTAAGGGTTGAATCCCCCATGTTTCGAGGACCATAGTTAATCTCATGTTTAAGGGATTATACTCTAAGAAAATAAATTAAATTTTAGTTTATGAATAAATTGGTAAAGTTGTATTACTTCAAAAAAAACTATACATGGAAAAAGTTGGATGATCTTTCACTTGGGAAACCATACCAACAACTAAAAAAGTACATTGTCATTATTTAGTCTTTTAGTCTTAAAACCTATATCTGGACAATAAACCAGGTGCTAGTGTAAAAACTATGATGTTTAACCATTACTAAGTAAATATCAGAACATTTTTTTTGTAAGTTAGGTAAAGTTGTATTACTTCACAAAAAAACTATACACAACAAAAGTTAGATGATATTCCACTCGGGAAACCAAACCAACAACAAAAAAGTAAATTGTCATTATTTAGTCTTTTAGTCTTAAGATCTATATCAAGACAATAAATCATGTACTAATGTAAAAACTATGATGTCTAACCCTCTTATGAGGCATTCAAGCTCAAATCATGTTCATAATGTTTGCAGCCTCCCATACTCTTTACTATATAATAAGGCTGACCATCAAGCTTTATAGGTTGTTTTTTTTTTGGTTTATTTGGCTTTGCTCTTATGATGCATTCAAGTTCAAATCATGTTCATAATGTTTGTAGCCTCCCATAAGGCTGAGCATCAAGCTTTATAGGTTGTTTTTTTGGTTTATTTGGCTTTGCTGTGGCTTTGATTAAAAAATGTAAATAAAAAGAGCAGGATTTGAAAATGATGAAAGAAAAATGAAAAGAGAATAGAGAGCAGGACTCACACAAGTCGATGTATTATTTCGTAGAATAGTATTACATATAATTGAAATCAAAACCATTATCTACAGTTAGATAACGAAAATTTACTAACTAATAGCTGAAATATTATTTACAATGAAATCTTGAAGGATTATTCAACATTCACCCCTTAATCCAAAGGTGCATTTGACATCTCAAGCTACATTCTAAAATTTTCAAACTTTTCACGGCCCATTGCTTTCGTAAAGATATCTACAATTTTCTCTAAAGTATAACAATGTGTTGGATGAATGGTTTTGACCTCAACATGATGTGGAATCAAGTGATATTTGGTGTTGATATGTTTGGTTTGATCATGGAATTTTGGATTCTTGGCCAATTGAATTGCAAAAGAGTTATCAACCAAGAGAGTCGTTGAAGTCATTTGTTTCTCCTATAAGTACTCAAGTATTTTACGAATCCAAATGATTTATTTTGTGGCTTGAGATGTTGCAACATATTTGGCTTCAGGTGTAGAATCAGCGGAAACATATTGCTTTCATGATCTCCAAGTGATAGTTGTTGATCCAAGGTTCATCAAATAACCTGAAGTAGACACCCCATGCTCTTTATCTCCGTCAAAATCAGAATATGCATAACCAGTGAAATGGAAGTTTGCAACTTTAGAATATTTGATGACATAATATTGAGTTCCTTTTAAATATTTTAGCACTCACTTTGCTACGTTCCAATGACCTTCACAAGGTTGATGCATAAACTTGGAAAGTATTCCTAAAAAAAAAGCTATGTCAGGACAAGCAGTAGTAAGATAAATTAAACTTCCAACAAGCTTCCTATACTTTGTTGGATCTTTAAATGTGCTACCTTAATTTTAAGTAAGATTTAGATTCTGCTCCATTGGTGTAGAAACAAACTTACAATCATGCATACCAAATTTGCTCAATAACTCTCCAATTTTTTTTTTTGAGAAATAAAAATGTGCTTTTGTTTTTTATCTACTTCAATACCTAAATAATAGTGTTATAATATCAAATCTATCATATCAAAAACCTTTTTCAACTCTCTTTTAATAGAGGCTATATAATCATCATTATTTCCCGTGATAAGCAAATCATCCACATAGACAACTAGATATATCACCGATCTTCCAACTTTCTTGACAAATAAAGTTGCTTCATCTAGATTGAAATGCTTATAATTCAATTTGAGAATATGTTGAAGTAACTTTTCATACCATGCCCAGGGTGCTTCTTTAAACCATACAAATATTTTTCTAATTTGGATACCTTTTGTTCTTGATCTTTGATATAAAAACCTTCAGGTTGAGCCATATAAACATCTTCTTTTAGGTCTCCATTCAAAAAGGCGGTTTTAACATCCATATGATGTATTTCCATCCTTTTTGTGCTTCTAAAGTGAACAGAGTTCGAATAGTGCCCCATTTTGCTGTAGGAGAAAATGTTTTTGTGTAATCAACACCTTATTTCTGTGCATATCATTTTGCTACAAGTATCGCTTTGTGTTTATCAAGTGAGATGCCTGCTTTATACTTGTTCTTATATATCCACTTGCATCCAATAGGTTTGGTTCCATTTAGAGGGTCCACCTACCTCCAAGTTCCATTTTTTATGAGAGCATCATACTCTCTTTGAATTGCACTTCTCCATACATCACTAGTTACTGCTTCTTGGAAAGAAGCAGGTTCATCAAAAGCATAAAATTTTAATTAACAATATAACGTGACAAAATCATCATACCTTTTTGGAAATGTCTTAGTCTGTGTCGATCTACAAACTTGTTGTTGTGGTGTTTTCTTTGTTTCTTCTTCAAGAGAAAGTTTTTCATTATCTATGAGACTTAACTCATCCATTCCATTAACAATATCATCAACTTTCTGACCCTCTGTTTCATCAACTTGTGCATTAGAAGAACTTGTTGTTATGGAATGAAATTCCAAAATTTGACTTAGAAGAGGAATCCCTGCTTCAATATTTGGGAGTTCATTATCCCTTTCATGATAGATTTTTAGAATGAAATCTATCAACCTGAGCAAGTTCTTTATCAATAGTGAGTGCATCCTTGTCAAATTCAAGAAATATAACATCTCTAGAAACAATAAATTTTATGCTATCTTCATCATACAATCTATAAGGTTTTGAAGTATTAGAATATTCCAAAAAAATGCACTTTCAACTTCTTTCTCCCAATTTATTTCATTGTTGTTCAAGAATCAAAGCATAACCTGTGGAACCAAAAATTCTAAAATGCTTTATAGCTGGAAGAAGGCCATGCCACATTTCATAAGGTGTTTTGTTTTGTAGTGCAATGGAAGGACACCTATTCTTAAAGTAGAAAGCACAAAGAACTGCTTCTCCCTAAAACATCAACTTACCATTATTAGAAAACATCATGGACCTTACCATATTTAACAATGTCACATTCATATGTCTTACCATATTCAACAATGTCCTAATCATACGTTTTGCCACACCATTTTGTCATGGATTATAAGGAACAATGGTTTGATGTTTAATATCATGCTCCTGCAAATATTTTTCAAAATATTGAGATGTATATTCACCATCATTATCAGTTCTAAGGGTTCCAATATTGAGCCGAGTTTCATTTTTAATCCATAAATTAAAATTTATGAATGTATCAAAAGCTTGATATGTTGCTTTTAATAAATAAACCCAGCACATCCTTGTAAAGTCATCAATACAAGTCATTAAATATTTGTTACCATTTGTTTATGGAACATGCATGGGACCACATAAATATGAGTGAATCATGGTCTAGATTTCTAGAAGCTCAAAACATAGAATCATGACAAGGTTGTTTATTGTGCTTACCTAAAATACAAGCTTCACATTGGGAAAGTTGTCTTGGAACAGTAGGAATCCCTTGAATTCCTTTCTATTTCATAATTTTGAGACTATCATAATTAATATGACCAAATCTAGCATGCCATAACAAGCTGGAGAATAAATTATCATTATGCTGAGCCAAGTTTGCATAATTATGTGAATTAGACGAGGTACCATTCAAATTTAAAAGTTTGTTATCTCCTACTCCAGTCAATGATTACAATCACAATATCATAATCTCTTCTAATCTCAATGATACCATCAAACATATGTATTGAATTACTGTGTTGACTAATTTGCAAAAGAGATATTAAATTTCACTTCAATTGTGGGACATAAAGAACATTAGAAAGTACGTAATCAACAAGTCCTTATAATCTAAGTCTAACAAAGACAATTCCTGAAGGTTTTAACAGAGACGTATCTGCCAAATGTACCACCCCGATCAATTTGATTGCTAAATGTCTCAAAGAAGTCTTTTCTAAATGTCATATGGGACGTCGCTCCAGTATCTAATAACCGAATGTCATTCTAAGAAAATGAAGTCACTAAAAGCTTCTTCAATTCCAAGATTACAATGTGCAACAACATAATGTGCAGATTCAGGAGGGTTACCTTTATCATTTCCTTTATCTTATATTTTCTCTTTCTTGTTAA
>LPNX010088513.1:274812-337710 GCA_001517045.1 Pseudotsuga menziesii | reverse complement strand
ACATCCAATTTGAAATAAGGCATATTAGGACTTGCATTATGAGAAGTATGAGAAGAAGAAAAAGTTTGTTTAGTATCAGGAGGATCACCATCACCTCCTAATCCTTTACCCTTTTCTTTCGGCTTCACTTCTGCATCTCTGGATGAATATACTTCTTCTTTCTTTTTCCTTTTTGCTCGCTCTTCAAGTAGAAGTTCCATCATGGCTTTCATGCTCATAAAAGCCTCCAGAAACTCAGTTTCAGACATAACAGGTTTTTCCCGTTTGGTGTGTCCTTCTTCTTCCCCTCGTGGAGAAGACATGGTCCTTGAGAATGTTCTCCTAGAGCCAATCTTAGGATCTCCTTCAACTAATTCTCCTTCACCAAGCTTTAACCTGGACCTGGTAAGCATTCACAATCTTGCACAACAGTCAACTAGCTCTGATACCAAATATGATCTGTAGGACCTCAACTTTAGTGCATTAAAAGTTTGTTGTAAAAGAATGCATGCAACAGGTTAATTAATGGACAGTATTAGCAGAAATTAAATGCTCAGAACAGGAATGAAAACCACAACACTGATAAATAGATGCCAAGAAGAAAATACAGAAACAGAGAGTCATAAACAGAAGTTGATAATGGAGTTCACCCCCTCCACTGGGCTACGTCTCCGGGTCCCTCTCCAATGGGAACCGATCCAATTAATCTCTTAAAATGGTACAAAAGGGTTCTGGAAACAACTTCAACAACTGTAAAACAGAATGCTGGACAAAAAGTATTTAAGACTCCTCTCTGAAAGCTACAAAACTGGACTTCAACAGACAAAAGAAGCCAAGTTATAACTAAGAATAGTCGACTTCAAAATGAACAGCACATGGACAGTTTTCACAAAAAATGCTCTCTCCAAGCTTCTCATCACAGAGAAACGTTGCACTGTTGTTCTCCAAAAACTCCTCCAATCGTTCTTTTTTTTTCCCCGGAACCATCCCTGGTTCCTCTCCTTTATTACTCATCTTTGCCGTTACAAAGGAGCCAAAACGTCAAAGAAATGCGACTGTTCACATCCCATGAAACGCGGCATCAAGACTGTTCATATGCCTTTCGTCGTTATTCCAGCTGTTGCATAACTGCCAAGAAATATTTGCCAAACTGTTACAGCTATGCCGTGCCATGCGCATTGCAGTGTTTGAATCAGAGGTTGTAGTCATCTGCTTGTCCGCCGTTGCGGAAGAGGATAAGCAACGGGCTCCGACGGTCTCAATTGCAATCGGCTGTCGGTTGGTTTTCAAGTTGGAGGTTTTAGTTACTTTGGTTTCCGCAGTTGCGGATGGCGCACCACTTCTTTTTTTGATTTCGTCGAGTTATTTTGCCGATCTTTTAAGTTTTGGGCTTTCGCCGTTGCGGCTACCGAATCATTCCGACCTCCGATCCATCCGAATGTCCGTCAAGCTTCCGCTATTGCAGAAGGAAGATGCCTTGTGAGCCCCGCCGTTGCGGAAGGGAAAAGGCTTCTGAGCCCCACCGTTGTGGAAGAGAAAAGGCTTCCGAGCCCCACCGTTGCGGAAGAGGAAAAGATTCCGAGCCCCGCCATTGCGGAAGAGAAAAGGCTTCCGAGCCCCGCTGTTGCGGAAGAGGAAAAGCTTCTGACCACCGATCCTCATATTTTTTTGCGTCCGGTTATCCCCGCGGACATACTAGGACTTTGGCCGCCCACCGTTGCGGAGGGAGATCTCTTCCAACCTCCGATGCTTTGTATTTTTGCCATCCAATTTTCTTCAACTGCCGTTTCTGAACCATGTACCATATTGGATCTTCAAAGAGGAATAATCCGCCGGATCATTAGCATGTTTATCCATCACTCTTGACAAATCACTCATGATTTTTCTAATTCATGAAGTCCTTGCCTGATTTGGGAAGTGCTTTAGCCACATATGGGGGTTTATCATATTTGGTAAGTCTACCTTTCCGAGCTTCATGAGTTGTCTCCATACAACTTGATTTTACTTATGAAGGATGTACTATTTGTGTACACTATTATTCATCATTAATTAATGGAAGGATACACTCCAATATTCATCTCTTCATTCATGTGATTCAGTCTCTTTTCTTCTCTCTGTTTTTCATGTGTATGCTTGTGAGAATTATCTTAGTAGCAAGATCTATTTCATGTGCTTCTTAGAATATTTTCTCATAGCATTGGAGCTATTATTTCTACATGGAATCAGAGCACAAGGTTGATCAAGTTCTATAGAGTTGAGGAGTGAATCCAGTCTCCTATCACTCTCCGAAGAAGAGATTGTCTAGCTGCCAATATTTTCTCCTAGTTTTGTTTTACAGTTTGCAGAGAGTATCTCCTAGAGCATATCAACAACTTCAATATGGATTCAACATTTCCTCTACTATCTCCTTTCAACTATTCTGATTGGAATCCCAAGATGAGTGCATACTTGAAGAGGCAATGTCTCTTTGAAGTCTCCATTGGTGCATTGAGGGAACCTGAGTCTTATGAAGAGAAGATTGTCTGGATAAATAATTTTGATAGAGCTTATGGAATTATGTGTTTGGGAATGTCTCCAAATATACATCATCTCATATATTCTACTGAGTATCCATTTGAGATTTGGAACAATTTGGACAAAGCTTTTGGTATGCAGGAAGTAGAAGATGAAGCATGGAGCGAACCCATCATCTCCTCATGTGCTCTCTCTCAAGATGTCTTTGCCTCTACATTCTTTGACACAGTTCATGTTGCTGCTACCCTCTTTGATTCAAATTCTTCCTCCTTCAATCAAGAAGCAAATATTGAAGAGACATCTTTTTTTGTGTCTCTTGAAGGTGATTCTTCTTCTTGTGATACTAATTATGAAAAATAAGTAACATATGGAGCTGCATTTATATTGATGATGATCCAGTCACCCATTCAATGTTCTCTATATATTCTATCTTAGATTTTGAGATCTATGTGATAGATCTTTCACACTTTGTGCATAACTCTCTCATTGATGGTGCGCAACCTAGTGACTTTAATGATGTTTTCTTAGCCATATCAAGTCCTATTAGTGTCTTTCCACTTACCATAATTGATCTCATGTGCTTTTGCATCTCCTCTTTTGTTCTTGGCATCAATACTTAGAGCCTCTTTGAATATTTTGAACATCTCCTTCTTTCCTCCTTCCATACTTCTACCACAGAGGATTCTTTACCAGTGTGTTCCCATGCATCTACTGATATGCTTATATGTGATCTTTTGGATTCCTTGGAAGCTAGATCAACCCATGGAGCCCATGCATTCACACTCTTTGATCTTGTGCCTTCTCTATGTTCCTACATGATCACGTGCACACATTCTCTCTGTGTAAATGAAGTTGGAGACCTCATACATTTTCTTGGAATCTTATTTCACCTATATGGAGCTGATTTCATCTCTATTGGTTCAAAGTTCAAGTCATTACATCATCTTGGAGCTGATTACAACTCTCAATAGATTTCACATCATTGGATCTTAGTTGTAATACATGGTTCTAGTTTCCATCCTGCACCTGTCTTTGATCTAGGTGAGAATATTTCTCTTCTTCCCAAAAAGAAGATTCCTCCAGACATCAACATTTAGTTTGGAGTAACATCAGCAACATTTTTGGTTTGCCTCTAATGTCCTTTCTTAAGGGAGCACAACAAAATTTGATCCCAAAATCCAATGGCTGCCATGTCTGAAATTCAACAATACCCTGTTGGTTATTTGACAACCTCAATTTTTTTGTCGTTGATGGCATAACATTGGATATTCGATGACAAGCCAATACCTTTCAATTTTTCAACGTACTAAGCCGAAAGCTTTCACCACTAAGTCATCAAATGTCCGACGTTTGCTCATCGAAACTCCAACTTCTCCTCATAAAAAATCCGACTTATCCTCGTCGAAAATCCAACTTCTTCTTGTTGAATGTCAGACAATTCTTCTGTAAAAATTCAGGATTATGCCATCGAATTAGAGTAATGGTTTGTCAAATTTTCGATGCTTTCTCATCGGTTGTCCGACGGTCTCACTTTTCGGAGCTATGGTGACCTCGTTGGACGAGGTCACATGTCATCAAAAAATAGATGGGATGGGGTCGAATTTGCGACGAGTTCTCGTCGGTGGTCCAAGGATTTCTCTTGTCAGATATTTGGAAACCTCGTCAGACGTGGAAACAAGTCGTCGAAAATATGATGGGGAATTGTATAGTTAAAAAAACATATTTTCAAAGGTTTCCATAGGTAAATATTTTCAGCAAGGGTGGGTTGTAAATGGTTTTTGGTATTCTAACAAATAACAATAATCTATACCTTATATCAGAAGGCCTAACTCTCCAACATGGATATTCGTCAATTTTTCTTTCTTCTCAGATGTCATAGAAAATGTTTGTTCAGTCGTGAATTCTACACATTGCAGAAAGTAATTATCTTGGGTTCCATGGAGTGGATTTTCATTTTTTTGCAAGAGATTATATTCATATATTTTCCTAGCAACACAAAGTGACTAGTTTCAAGAAAACTCCACATCATTGGAAGAGTGGGATGTTACTTGTTAGCCTTGATACTAATGCATATCACCCAAGATGACAGATAAGGCATTGTGACAGTCATTAAACTCAACCTTAACCCTTCCCTTGTCTGCTGCCCTGGTGCATCACTCAAAGGAAATCCAAATTTAAGCATTTCAACTAATAATATATATACAAGCATTCAATTCCAAAGATGAGTACTTCTAATGACCTAAAGATCATAATATAGTAGTTAAAACAACAACTTTTCTTTTAAATCAAACTTTAGTAAAAAAAAGTTGTCAACCCAATGTCTTGAAACCCTCCTGCTCAGTAACTGTATGAGTTATATAAAGTCATACCAGCAAACTGATGTCCATCTTTCTCAATATGTTGATTGCAGTATTATACCAAACAAAATCAATAAAACCTGCCTTACTACACTTAATTTTTTGGACAACTACTTCGCAAGATGTATGTCAGCAAAACTTATAGACCCACTCTTCTAATGCTGGAAAATTAGAAATGCTTCCCTCTTAAATTCGAAGACAACTCGATCAAAACAAAAAAAATACATTATTAGATTTAAGTTTTCATATGAAAACATCAATTTTTTAAAGAAAAGTTCTAGTCTTACACACCCCAGCAAGCACAAGAACGTGCATACAATACTAATTTATCTGCAAACCTTCCAAAGAAGATGATACTATAAGTAAAACAGAGCTTTCCAGAGCTCATCATTTAATAGCCAGAAGCAGAGAAATGAAATGTTATGGTTAAATTCTCATGTCAAAGACAAACCTTTGGCAGAATGAATAATCCAAAAATAACCTCCAAAGAATGTCATTAGGTCTTTCCCCAAGGTTACTCTGCATGAATTCTTCAACAATCATTCATTTATTTTGCGTGCCATGCGTGCCTGGTGTCTGAGTTTTTCCATTTTCCACTTTACAATGAGCTGAGATAATGTAATTAGTGTATTAGTATGCAAAACAACAAAATGATTCAATCTTTGTCATGACCTTCAAATATGGATGCTTGGAAAAACAACACTTGATTTAGCATTTCTTAAGACTTGTTCTGCCCATGCGTTTCATAAAACATACCAATATTATTGTTGAAATGATAAGGAGAGGACCAAACCACAAATTTGATAGAAAAACTCCATGCTTGTCAAAGTAGTCCCATGTAGCAAACTTCTCCCAATTCCGTCCAAGATAGTAATTTATTTTTTTAGCAAAATAAACACCCATAACTGCACACACATGGTTTGAAAAAAAAACAGGGAAAACGATAATGTTATTTGAAATGATGATAAATCTTTTACCATACCTTTGCTGGTATAATAAGGCTTTCAAATTAACCACCAACATATTTTCATGCACAAATTTACACAAGAAAAGCGTAAAATAGACCACCACTTCAAATAAAAAAGGAACAAGGAATAAGAAAAAACACACTAATAATGAACAAAGAGTTGTCTTAATTAAAAGAAGAAGAAAAAATAGAAAAGTACTTTAAAACAATATATATCTCTTTAGATAGAAATCAACAAATATGAGTGATTTCAAGTTTCAAAAATGAAAGTGATATAAATGGTATCAAAAGGTCGTACAAACAGAGAAGAAAGACCCTTGAAACAAAAGTATGAAGAAAAAAAACATGATACTGTCTCCTTAGCAGCCAACTAAGCACTACTCAATTTAATACCATTTAGGTCTGCAGATACATCAAAAATTCCAGCAGCATAACTGTGTGAATAGATTCAAGTTTTTCCCATATACTTGGTCAGTACCCAATATGTTATTGATAGGTTCATAGATCAAAGTGCTCCATGCATATTAACAATACGTTTGCGACATATATTCATGAAATTTAATTTGAAGGGATGAAACCATAAAATTAAATCAATATCATCACACCAGCGAGAGAGCTTAGAAAGAACTGAGAAAATTGCAAGATCTTATGCTATAGATGCACAAACAAAACAGTAACCCAAATAATCAGTGCTATGCTATTAATTTAATTGCCCCTCGAATTGAATCAATATCATCACACTAGCTAGAGAGCTTAGAAAGCACCAAGAAAATTAAAAGATCTTATACTATAGAAGCACAAACAAAACCATAACCCAAATAATCAGTGATATGCTATGAAATGTCACCGATTACTCAGCCAAAAGGAAGATATATAGGAAATCTTGAACAAAAATGATATCTTCCCAAACTTGTAGGTTAAGTTTCAAGAGGAATAATACAATATCACTGACACAGAACCAGGATTAACACAAATAAACATCAAACCTATCAACCCCTGCACCACTACAAGATAGATGATAGTGACAATGAATTTCCACTATATTCTATTTAAGATATGTTCTTGTAGAGAGTGTTTCAAAAGTAGAACTTAAACTTTACTGCATATTTTATATATTCTATTTCCCCATAAGCTGTTCTCTTGGAGTAGTATTTATGTGGTTTTGTAAGGTAGTTGTGGGAGTTGGTCCTCGTCTTGTTGAAATGCCATGTGCAACCATCGACCTATATCCAAACAATTTCTATTAAATGAAGAGGGTTGATAAAAGGGAATGCCATACCCATAGGAAATTCAATCCCAAAACACATGTGCAACTCTTCACTCCTAGACCACATGCTTAACAATCTCTAGTTTGCAACAAGCCATAGAACACATCTATTATATTTGAGTTGTGGAGTTTTTCTTTAACTGCAAATCCAAGCACTTTGGTGATTAAGAATTGAGTGGGTCAACAATTTCCAAGCTTACACATGACATCACAAAAAAAATCCAGCACCTTTAGCAATTTCTTCAATGGTTCAAGCACAAAGATTGAATAATGCTTCAAGGCAATTTGCTTTTCTAGTCATGTGACTAGAGGAGAGAGTAGCGCATGCCAATCAAGGATTCCAAGACAAAATAAGTAATTGGACAAATTACTGGACGGCTATTCCATGTTTTTCCAGGATGCACATGGATGCTCCAAACTGCATAGTTAAGCACTTCATAAACTACAACAAGAGATTGGTCTAACAAACAAGGCATTGACACAAAACTTGATTATTGGAAAATAAAGCAATCAAGCAGTAAATTCAAGATTTGGTGGGCAAGGGCCACATTCAACCTAGCTCGTTAGCTTGTGGATCAACCATTGCTTTGGTTTCAAAGAAGGATGGAACATAAAGAATGTGTGGACAATTAGCTTTTGAATAGAACCACCATTGATAACCGATACCCATTTTTGTTCATTGATGACCTCATAAGTCAAGCTCAAAGAGCCAAACATTTTAACAAGTTTGATGTGAAGTATGGTACCACTAGATCCATATCAAACCAAAAGCTATGTGGAAAACAACCTTTAAGAACACCAAGGATTGTTTGAATGGTTGATGATGCATTTTGGTCTTACTAATTGCCCTACGGAAAAACTCATGAGGATGATGAACAAGTACTTGTTGAATCATTCAGTCATTTGTGATACTAGTTTTAGTAAAACTTGTGAGAACCACTTGGAGCAAGTATTCTCAACATTAAAAAAAGGAAAGCTACTTTTGAACATGGAAAGGTGTACATTCAAATAGACAAAACTCATGGTATCATGAATTCCATATGAACCAATATGGACACAGAATTAATACAACAAAGATTTCAGCCATTATCAACCGACCATCATCAAATAACATCCATGACATGTCAAGATTTATGGGAATGACCAATTATTTTAGGAAATTCATTGTAGAAATTGCTTCCACGTATTGCAGTTCTTACAAAAAAACCTATGTTTTCCTTCCAACATGATGCTGTATAAAGAGGCCATAGATACCAGTTAAAAATGCAGAAATAATACTAAAACAAATAAAAATATTGAAAATACAGTTCTGCCCTGCCTCAGTCTGCAATCCTAAAGTAAAAACATATGGATACTAGCTCTAAACACCTATAGTAGCCACATATCACTAAAAAACATAGATTTATGATAAATCTGCTGATAACAACCCTATAACAAGCATAGTTTGACACATCTGCTAAAAAAAAACCCAATATACCACTGATGTACTGAAAAACAACCCAATACACCACATATTTACTCTCAAACAACTGAAAAACACACAAATCATGACAGATCTACTCTAACAACTGAAAAACAATCAATTTTGCTTTCAAATAGCTAAAAAACAATCAAATCTGCTAAAACTTAGCACCAAAACAACTAGTTTCTCCTTGGATGTGCTAAAAAAAAGGAGTAGCTAAAAGTTACAAATATATAATTTTGGGCAACCATTCAAGTAAGAACAGATCCATTCTGCTCCCAAATCATCTAATGTGTCATTCAATAAAAAAAATTCATTGATATACATTTAGAATTTTGTCTAACTATTGTTCTATACATTCCAATTTTGGCTTGGCAGCTATAATTTTAGTTCCATACAATTCAATTTCTAAATAAAAATTGCCATGTAACATCTGTATTGCTCCATATAATAATATGACTGCATAATCATACGGATTTGATTTTTTGGCTACTCCATACAAAATCATACAGCTTCATAGGTTGTACAACGACTGATTGAAATCATTGTACAATGGCTAAGACAGGTTGTATAATTATTGTACTTTGTACCACGGAATCCATTCGATTCATTGATTTTTTTATTGGAACCTCAATCTATATGGTTCCATAAAAAAAATTGACTTTGCTTCAAAGTTTAAAAAAGAAACAATACCTAGTTTTAGAAAAACCCTTTTGGCTCTTTGATGTGCTCCACTAGCAATCCCTCGATTTGTATTTTCCAGCAACAATACCTAGGTCTTCATACTCTCATATACTATGTGGCTCTAGCTAATCTCTAATAACATACACATAGAAATCAAGCACATACACAAACCAAGATTAACTTGGAAAGATATATGTATTGTAATGCATGAATGAGGAAGCAAAAGCTTTCTTATAAAGGGTTCCAATTGAGTCAAGTCAATCCACTTTATGAATGTAGAATGAACCAAGAAACACAATAAAGTGAAATAGGGAATAGAAGAATAAAATAACTTTATTAATGCCAATGTCTAACAACTAATTGACCATTATAATCTAAGATTTACTTTAACACTCCAAATCCATAGCTAGAAAACTAATTTCCATCAAAGCTTTGTGGACGACATGGTTCGGTTTCTCACCCTGCCACGATCTCAAGTATCCAAAACTCCATCACGAGATTCTTCCCTACATCCTCAAATGTTAGAGAGTTGTGAAAATTATCACAACCATCTAATATCATACAAAACTAGCCCTCTAGGTCCTATGCTCTCCCCAAATGAGATTATTAGACATTATATCAGCCCTTTCTTTACAAACAATGACTCACTGGGTTCTTCTTCCTCTTCTCATTCTGCTTCTAGCTCTGAAGTGACTTGACATCCACATTTTATGTTTAACATGGGTATTGCTTTGTATCTGTATTATTTTTTTAACACTATTGTTTAGATTCTTGGATTTTTTATTTTGTAGATTAGGGTTAGGAGTTTCTCTTCCACTTACACAATATTATTTGCAATGGATGTACTTTTGTTTATCCCATTGACCTACTATAGTGGTAATTTCTTAGATATTTATAAAATTATCTTATCCTATTTACAATGCTTTATCATTAATTTTATAGCAACAATGGATTTTGAATCGAAGTATTAATTGACATCCAACATTTATCTATCAACATTTATAACAACATCAAAACTCCATTGCTTTTGTTTGACCCACATGTCACTAGTGAACATAACACTTATTGTTCCACAAACTCATTGAACCTTTAAAATAAAAGATAAAAAGTAGAAAATAGTGTATCAAGTTATCAACAGAGCGTTACCATCTCTAGCTTTGAATTCAACCTATATATAGCTCGAGTTTGGTGGTGGTTGCAAATGGACATCTTAATATTATGACCCTAGGCAATATAGGGGAAATCCTTGGCTCGATGGGATAACTCAAGTATTTGAGTATTTTGAGCTTCACGCAAGAGGTCTCAAGGTCGATCCCATGGGATTCCATGTGTTGCATGACTCACTCAATATCCCTATTGAGTTAGTGTCATAATTAGCATCAATAGATTTACATTTGGTACCATCCATGAAATGTGAAGTAGAGCATGAGGGTTTCCCTGCGAGGTTTTGCTTGGAAAGACAAAAATGGTGCAGTCAATCTCTTATTAGTGTCCTCCAAAATATTGCACGAACAAAAGGTGTTCAATAAATATTAGCATACATGTTTTAAACAAGCAAACATACAACTTTATAAAAAGGAGATACTATAGTAATCAAATGAAAATAATAGAGGGGTCGAAAACATCTATGACATCACAAAGAATATCTAACAAAGTATCGCATTCTTCTTAAGTGAACAACCTACAAACCTCAAGAAATATGACCACAAAGAATCTCTAACAAAATATAGCATTTTTCTATAGAGAGAAATATACAAACCTAGAGAAATATGACCTAAAAGACAAAAGCAACGATGCTCAAAAAAGGTTTGAATCCATCCATCCATAATATCTAAGGAACCCTCCTTTAACCACTCACTTTGAATTGGCTCATTCATTTCAAGTTTGATCAAGGGATTTATATCAACATCTATTTTCTACGTATCTTAAATGGAACTATGGAGTTTCCTATATCTTAGGAGGATATATCCTTTAAGCCTTCCGTTTATAGCATGCATTGTTCCAATAAATAAGGAAAAGTATACCACATTAAATTGTAGCATGTGTGCATTAAAACTTGGATTATTTCAAGGTATATTTGCCCCCTATTTTCCATTGTTAAAAAATGATGAAAATGAAAGGAATATATTACCTCCTACACCCCAAATAGTCAGGGTGTAAGTTAAGCAAGACATTCGCACTTCAAATGCCTTGCAAGTACGTAGACCCCACCACCTTATGTAGATCAGGTCTTGTCACTGAGAGTAGGGGGTGAATTAGTGACTAAAATTTAAATAATTTTTTCCAATATAAAAACAAATTTTGAACACAATGATTTAACATGGAACTCAATAAGGTAAACCACCAACACGTTCTGTTATCTGCAAAATTTTGTTTTTACAATATACAATAGAAGGAAGATATTTTCTTCCCTTTTGGATCAACACCCACTGATTAGGATGCACCCACACCCCTATTTAGTCAATAAATTGACAAGGAAGCACCCACTCCCCAGTAGGCACAAACCTACCCTAGCTCCACCCTTCCACCCTTAAATATGACGAACCATGCACACAAATAAGAACATCTGTGACATAGTCAATTTGGACTCAGTCTTCAATCTAGACAATTGAGACACCTCTCTCTTATTTGGAATATTTATTAAATATCACAATCACTTCTTCCAAATGGTCATGCCTCTTCATACTGAATAAACACATCTTTTCATGGATAGGATCTATCATGTTGATCACACCTCTTCAAATCTTTTTTTTAATTCTTTTCTTTATTAATTAATTGTATCTCTGTATCTTTACATATTCTTAGTTAATTAATTGATTCACAGATCATTTTCAAGCATGTAGGCTTCATCTCTTTCAGAACTGTGTGCTTGAGCTCTCTCTAGCTCGCAGGCACTTCAAAAACCAATCCTATAGGTCTCTTCTCCTTCATTAGCGGGCATACTTTGTCCTCTGTCCTTTGGGATTCTCTCTTTCTCATAGTTGCGGGCTCCCTTCTCTAGTTTGTAGGCACATCTCTTATGCGAGCATCACTTCCCTTACTGGCATCCTGTAATCACATTTGCAAACTTCCTTAGACATTTTGCGGTCTCCCTGTGGGATTCTTTACACTGGATCTCCTTTTGTTCATTCCTGCGGGCTCGACGATGAATATTCTTTTAGCGACCAAACCAATATCCCATCCACCGTTGCGGCTCAGATATCTGAAATATTCCAATGTGATGTCTCAAAAAGATGAAACCCATCCACTGTAGTAGGCCAAAATAAATTGGAAGCCTTTCTGACTTTCAAACCAAAAATTCACCCGTTGTTGCGGCTTGAACTTGACAACTCATCCGCCATAGCAGCTCCGAATTGAACAACGATCCACCGTAGTGGCTCAGAATTAAACAACCATCTGCCGTAGCAGCTTAGACTTGAGAAATCATCCACCATAGTGGCTTAGACCAAAAAATCAACACTATCAACCTGCATAGCTTGATTTGGGGGAATCAACATCAACCGTTGATCTATAATATGCCTTCATCAAAATCGTCCAAACTTGAAAACTTTAACATTCTGCTAATTCTTTCACTTCTGATCAAGCAAGCATCTACAAAATGTGGAATTCACCTTGGCCATCGATCAACCCGATCTCTTGTCCTAATTGTTGATCTCTGTAGCCTCTACCACTTTCTGCGAATTGAAATCTTGACTTTTTTTGCGCTAGTTCAATCCGTGGAATTATCCACAATTGTAGATCTATCTCAGCTCATTTCTCAACCACCCAATCTTTCCATCAATTAACCTATTTCATGATTTGAAAAAGTTTCTTCATCTAGGCATGTTCAACCCGCGAAATGTTTCAACGTCGTGGATCTTGCCTTGTGTCGATATCAGCCCTTCAAGGCTGTACTTTTTAACGGACTCTGCAGGTAATGTGGGATAAATCTCAAATGTGAAACTCGATCTTCCACCGTCTATTTTTTGATCTAACAGCTGCCGAGTATTTAGCTACAACAATTCATAGCTCTGTGTTTTCCTTCCCATTCGCTTCATACTTCATCATTTTATTATTCAAATGACAGTATTCTAGAATGCACATTTTTACTCCAATGCAGACTTCAAAAAAACATGTTGGATAAGGCATCTACAGAATGGATAGCTCCACAAGGTATTGACCAGTTCATAGCAACTCTATGATAGTTCATGGTGATCTTCTTCACACATCACTGCTCAACATAAATTGTTGAGCCATCATACTTCACTGTGATATCAACACATCCCTACTGGCATGCATCCATTGATATTTTTAAAAGTCCCCTCAAACATGAACATAAGGCCATATTTGCTTCTGTCATCCATAGCTATGTTTGTTGTTCTACTCACATTATCTAGTTTCCATCAATGACAACTTGAACACTACCATATTGCCAACAATCTCCCCATTTGGCATTAATGGAAACACTATTTCCATCTCCCCCTTTGATATCAAGGGAAAAGGATTAATTGACTCCCCCTGACTTTGGTCACTCTCTTCCCCTGAGGTGATGCCACTCTGATGCTTTAGTTTATTATAGATTGGAGAGGATACCACTCCTAATATTTTCCTAAGATATTCAAACACCTCTCTGCTTAAAGGTTTGGTGAAAATATATGCCACTTGTTCCTAAGTTGAGACATATTCCAGTCTAATGTTCTTGTTTTCAGCCTGCTCTCTTAAATAATGAAACTTTATTGGAATGCACTTTGATTTTGAGAGTTGAACGAGGTTTTTGGACAGGCTTATAGAACTTGTAATATCATAGTAGATAGTGATGGCTTCTTCAAACACTATTTTGATGTCTTGTAAAGTTTGTCTCATCCATTCAATTTGTGTGCAACATTTTGCTGCTACAATATACTCTGCTTTAGTGGTAGATAGAGAAATTGAGGCTTGTTTCTTGCTTGTCCAAGCTACTAGTGATTCTCCCAAGAAGAAGGCTCCTCCACTTGTACTTTTTCTGTCATCTACACAACCTTCCCAATATGCATATGAGTAGGATTTTAGGGATAATTTATTCCTGCTAGGATACCATAATCCAAGATCTATGGTTCCTTTTAAATATCTAAAGATTCTTTTTACAGCTTGCGCATGGTTCTCTTTTGGTGCAGCTTGAAATCTAGCCACCATTCCAACATCATGCTTGACATCTGGTCTGGAGGATGTCACATATAGTAGACTCCCAATCATGGATCTGTAATGTTTTAGATCTACATCCCTAGATTCATCTTCTTTGCTTAATTTGCAACCTACTGTCATAGGTGTAAAAATAAGCTTGCAATCCTCTAGCTAAAATCTTCAACATATCTTTAATATACTTGGACTGATGAATAAAGACTCCCTTTTTGCACAGTACTATTTGCAATACTAGAAACAAATTCATTTCACCAAGAAAAGACATTTCAAATTCTTGCTACATCCTCTTAGCACAATATTCACTCAGCTTTTCATCATCACCCCCAAATATAATATCATCAACATATACTTCTACAATAATCAGGATATCATCAACAACTTTACAATAAAAATTACTATCTGTTGATCCTCTTTTGAAGCCTTGTGTTTGCAGATACGAGTCTAGCCTTGCATACCATGATCTGGTTGCTTGTTTTAACCCATACAGTGCTTTCTTTAGTTTATAGACACAGTCTCCTTTATCAGATAATTGAAATCCTTCTGGCTTCTCAATATATACTTCTTCTTCTGAGTTTCCATTGAGAAATGCTAACTTGATATCCATCTGATATACTTTGAACTTCTTGTAACTGGAAAAGGCTAAGAACATCCTAATTGCCTCTAATCTGGCCATAGCTGCAAAAGTTTCTTCAAAATCTATTCCTTCAAACTGAGCATGCCCTTTACATACTAATATGGATTTGTTCCTTATTACTTTCTCATCTTCAATTATTTTGTTTCTAAACACCCATTTAGTTCCAATAACATTCTTATTTTTTGGTCTTGGAACCAATTTCCAAGTTTGATTTTTTTCAATTTGGTCCAATTCTTCATTCATAGCTTTGACCCAATTCTCATCTTTGCATGCCTCTTTAATTGAGCTGGGCTCAATACATGACAATAGTGCTAACTCTGTTTGATACAACAATTTTCTTCTTGTTTGTACTCCTGCATCTTTATCTCCAATGATCTAGTTTTCAGGATGATTCTTTTGAATTATCTTGGAGGGTGTCTTGGTGTCTCTTCTAGGAGATTCTTCTCGAGTATCATCCTCTTCTTTGGTACCTATTTCATCTTCTTGTATGTCTTCTTCTTCTTCTACATCTATTTGTGTATCAACTGGCTCCTCATCATCTTCACTTTCATCATCAAGTATACTCTCTTGATGTTTGACCTTCCTTGTTTTTAGATCATCTACCTTAACATCAACACTCTCAACAATTTTATGTAGTCTGAAATTGTAGCATCTGTATGGATTTTTGGTAAAAGAATATCCAAGAAAGTTACCTTCATCAGATCTAGCATCAAATTTTCCAAGATCCTCATCAAGCCTTTTGATGTAACATTTACTACCAAAGACCTTGAAGTACTTTACAGAAGGAGATCTCGCAAACCATATCTCATAAGGAGTCTTATTACTACTTCTCATGAGCTGACCTCTATTTAAAATGTGTACTGTTGTGCTTACATCTTCTTTCCAATACCCATCAGACAATTTTGCTTCATTGAACATAGTTCTTGTAGCCTCCTGGACTGTTCTATTCCTCCTTTCATCAACCTCATTTTGCTGAGGTGTTCTGGAAGCTAAAACTTGTTTATTAATTCCATGAGTTTCATAGAAGAGATCAAACTCTTTTGAGGTTAAATCACCACCATTGTCTCATCTGAGACATTTGATTTTTGCCTCTGTTTCATTTTCAACAAGAAGCTTAAAAGATTTGAATTTGTTAAATGATTCTAATTTTTCCTTGAGAAAAAATACCCAAGCCATTCTAGTAAAATCATCATGAGATCAAGATCATCTCATTCTTCTAAGTTGGATATTTTTGAGTCATACTTCATTGGTAGTGTTCTTAGAACCTTTTTAACCACTGTTTTTTCTTTTAATTTTCCTCCAAGACCTTTAATAGCATTGACTACATCATCTACTCTTAGAAGGTATTCCCCAATATTTTCTTCTTCCTTCATTTTAAGGCTCTCAAACTACCTTGTATATATCTGAAGCTTGGATTCCTTGTCTTTAGAATCACCTTCATAGATAATATGTAACTTATCCTAGGCTTGTTTGGCAGTCTTGCATCTCATAACTTTTGTAAAAATAGTGTTTGTTAATCCATTCAAGATTGCATTTAGGGCTTTGGCATTACCATCATACTCGCCTAGTTCCTTTGGATATGTAGTTACTTGGTCTCCTATTTTATACTCCTCCTGAGTTGATGCCCACACCTTCCATCCAAGGGACATAAGATGGCACCTCATCCTCACACTCCAGTATGCATAATTTTCTCATGTAAAGAGTGGAGATTTGTTAGTGGCTAACTCCTTTTGTTGATCCATAATGGTATTTAAGTAGGATCTTCCTTCCAGTGGCTAAACTGTGGTGAAGGATCCAACTCTAATACCAATTGCATATCAGGTGTTGTCATTGAGAGGGGGGGTGGTGAATCGATGACTTAAATTTAAACAATTTTTACCAATATAAAAACAAATTCTGAACACAATTATTTAGCGTGGAACCCAATAAGGTAAACCACCAACACGTTCTATCATCTGCAATTTTTTTTTTACAATATACAATACAAGGAAGATATTTTCTTCCCTTTTGGATTAGTACTCACTGATTAGGATGCACCCACACCCTTATTTATTTAATAAATTGACAAGGAAGCACCCACTCCCCAGTAGGCACCAACCTGCCCTAGATCCACCCTTCCACCCTTAAATATGATGAACCATACACACAAATAAGAACATCTGTGACACAATCAATTTGGACTCAGTCTTCAATCTAGACAACTGAGACACCTCTCTCTTATTTGGAATCTTCATTAAATATCACAATCACTTCTTCCAAACGGTCATGCCTCTTCATATTGAATAAACACATCTTTTCATGGACAGGCTCTATCATGTTGATCACACCTCTTCAAGTCTTGTTTTTAATTATTTTCTTTGTTAATTAATTGTATCTCTATCTCTTTATAGATTCTTAGTTAATTACTTGATTCACATATCATTTTCAAGCATGTAGGCTTAATCTCTTTCAGAATTGTGTGCTTGAGCTCTCTCTGGCTCGCAGGCACTTCAAAAACCAATCATATAGGTCTCTTCTCCTTCATTAGAGGGCATACTCTGTCCTCCAGCATTTGGGGTTCTCTCTTTCTCACAGCTGCAGGCTCCCTTCTCTAGTTTGCGGGCACATCTCTTACGCAAGCATCATTTCCCTTATTGGCATCCTTCAATCATATTTGCAGACTTCCTTAGACATTTTGTGGTCTCCCTGTTGGATTATTTACACTGGCTCTCCTTCTGTTCATTCCTATGAGCTCAACGGTGAATATTCTTTCGGCGACCAAACCAATATCCCATCCACTGTTACGGCTCAGATCTATGAAATCTTCCGATGCAATGGTTCAAAAAGCTGAAACCCATCCGTTGTAGCGGGCCAAAAGAAATCAGAAGCCTTTCTGACTTTCAAAGCAAAAATTTACCTGTCGTTTTTTCTTGAACTTGACAAATCATCCGTCGTACCGGCTCGGACTTGAATAACCATCCACCGTAGTGGCTCAGACTTGAACAACCATCCGCTGTAGCAGCTCAGACTTGAACAATCATCCACCATAGTGGCTCATACCAAAAACTCAACACTATCAACCTGCACAGCTTGATTTGAGGGAATCAACATCGACCGTTGATCTATAATCTGTCTTCATTGGAACCGTCCAAACTTGAAAACTTTAACATTCTGCTAATTATTTCACTTCTGATCGAGCATGCATCTTCAGAACGCGGAATTCACCTTGTCCGTTGATCGACCCGATCTCTTGTCGTAATCGTCGATCTCTATAGCCTCTACCACTTTCCACAAATTGAAATCTTGACTTTTTCCGTGCTAGTTCAATCCATGGAATTATCCACAACCGTAGATCTATATCCACTCCTTTCTCAACCACCTGATCTTTCCATCAATTAACCTATTCCACGATTTGAAAAATTTTCTTCATTCGGGCATGTTCAACCCACGAAATTTTTCAGCACCGTGGATCTTATCTTGTGTCGATCTCAGCCCTTCAAAGTTGTACTTTTTAATGGACTCCGCAGCCAATGTGGGATAAATATCAAGTGTGAAACTCAATCTTCCACTGTCGATTTTTTGATCTAACAGCTGCTGAGTCTTTATCTACAACAATTCGTAGCTCTGTGTTTTCCTTCTAAGTCGCTTCATACTTCATCATTTTATTCTTCAAATGACAGTATTCAAGAATGCACATTTTTACTCCAATGCAGACTTCAAACAAACATGTTGGATAATGCATATACACAATGGATAACTCCATGAGGTATTCACCAGTTCATAGAAACTCTATGATAGTTCATGGTGATCTTCTTCACACATCACTGCTCAACATACATCGTCGAGCCATCATACGTCACTATAATATCAACACATCCCTACTGGTGTGCATCCATTGAGCTTTTCAGAAGTCCCCTTAAACATGAACATAAGGCCATATTTGCTTCTGTCATCCATAGCTCTGTTTGTTGTTCTTCTCACATTATCTAGTTTCCATCAATGACAACTTGAACACTGCCATATTGCCAACACCTTACCCAATTCTTTTGAAATAAACCTAATTTTCACTCAAGTCCATTCTTATAAACATGCAAACCTAAAAAACCATGCACTCTCCAACCCAAACATAATTTACATAATGGATTTTCTTTGTAATTTGTTCACCTTGATCCCACCACAAGGGAAATATCAACTTGATGCCTTAACCCGAGCATGACTTCAAAACTTGGAAGTGGTGAATTTACCATTCTGTGCAAGTCCATGGGTAAAATATGGTAAAGAGAAGTTGATTAACACCAGTCTTATTGATTCCAGGCACTTTTCATTGTAGAACAAGGTGTAACTAGACCTAAAAAGGAAATTTGGATTAAATTTGAGGATAGATCTATGCGCGAAATCCTAAAGGGAAATTCTGGGCATACATGACCCTAAAACCACCATAAAACAACAATCTAGGAAGTCTCTGAAGGCAGACCAACTGTAAAAGGATTCACATCCAGTAAACTATAATTTACAATACATCCAATAAAAACCATTTCCTTCATACTGCTTGTTACCCACTTTTTGGCATGTGTGTCAAAACGTGGTAAGTAGGGTTAACTCACATTTCTGGGTAGTCAACAGGTCTGCTCAACACATTAGGAAGTATTTTTGAGTTTAACATCATCTAACCTACAAATCTGAATGCATTAGGCTTACTTTTGAGTAGTGAAGGTGATGAAACTAAGGTATAGTCACCAATGGGAAATTCTAGGAGGCATTACGACCTTCAAGCAAGACAAAAAAAAGATACGAGCAGCAAGTCTGGGAGTCATATAGTAATATTCTATACAATAATGAAAACAATTAACTTTTGGAATCGAGACTAGTTATTGTAGCAAAAATAAACAACAAATATGGTTTTGGTCATGTTACCACCGTACTAACATGTAATTGGTGTGTAAAACAAGTATTTCCCTAGTTTCCTTTTCGACCACACACTCTATTTATCAACTCAAGTACTGATTTTCCTATTTCCTTTCTACCTTGACCTATAACATCAACAAACAAATTGGGAATTTTGAATGAGAAAAAAAGGATATGTAACACATCCATTGGAAATTGTGGCAGTTTGGTTACGTTATCAACCACAACTATCAGCAATAGGTGGATCTACAGGAAACCATACCAATATGTCATTAGTACCATCAACAAACATATTAAGCATGTTAAAAAAAAACGAGATGAAACACATTCCTTGGTGGGAATTCAGGCAGTTTGGTTGCATGCACCCTTACTTGCTATATACATGAGAAACATTACATATTTATGTATAATGTTTTGGATTCAAATGGATTCACATAAATATATTTTTGGGAGTCATAATAGGAAGTATATCCACTATGGATCTTCACATAGGTTCTCCCTCCCTTTTTGGTCCATGTGTCCTTGAACAAGGATGTTAATTGATTGAGAGATCTATAGCCCCCCAATATCGGATACACGGGTGCTTCCAGATCTCCCAACTTTGAAATTTGAAATGAAACACTCCCTTCTTCCTTCTATCAGTCAAATCTATGCAAGGAATTGGATTCATTTCCGCCCTTAGATTCCAAAGGATTAAGAGTATGTACTTGAAACTTTTATATTGAGAAACTAAAATTAATCACTGAAGTTGCATTCACCAAAACCTAGAATGTTATGGCCCCTTGGAAACCATTAAACTAAAATCCAAAATAATCATCATCACAAAAAGAAGCCATCGCCTATGTTACCAAAAACCTCATCTAACAAGGTCATTTATGATAGAAAACTGCCCTGAAATCAAAACAGACCAAATCCCATTTCTGATATCCATCCCCATTTCTGCATAATAAGCCATTGTTCAAGAAATGTAAAGTGTTTCTGCTGGCCACTTCTAAGTTCTCACAAGTTCTTGGAAGAAAGAAAAATTCCTAGTTATAGAGACAAAGTGGCTAGACAATGGTATGAATCAATGTCTCATTTTTGAAAAAACGATTGTTTTGGTGTTCCATCTCCACAAGGATGATTTAATTTATGGTTCCAAAAGTGCCATTTGCCCTCCTAATATGGGTTCCTTTAATGGAGAAGAAAGTTGAACTATTTCAGAAAATTTTGCAGATATGTTGTATTGGGGATCCTAATACTGATTATTTGGTCAAGCAAAGAAAGGAGTATATGCAACATTTTTATTATCTTCAAAATTAGATACCATTGAGTGGTAAAAAATGTGCTTGATAGGATACTAGATTAATGAGTCCTATTTAAAGAAAATATTGAAGAAGATACACACCTACTCATGAAATAACATGACACACCTGTGTTGACTTTAAAATAACATGAAACAAGCCTAACTATTGAACCTGGAAAAATTCTAGGTGATGGGAAGCAAGCTCCCCAGTATTGCATATAAAATGCTAGTGTTCCAAATATATACATTTTAAAAAAAAACAATAGTGTCCTCTTTACAAACCTAAACTACTTCCAGCTTAGTAAGCTTGTGCGATCGTGTCCTTATACAAATATGAAATCCTGTATAGCAATTTAATGGGTTGTTTAAACACATTTTTTTTCTAAGAACTCTCTCTGTCTCTTTTGATTATGATAATGGTGTATCTAGGTATATAATAAGACATCAAGAAATCAATGGATTATGTCATCTTTATCTTTTGCAAGGTGTTTTACTATTTTTTGCCGCTCAGAAATTCTCCCAATGTGCCCAGAACTTTCACACACTGCTGCATGGGTGCTTAAAATTGGGAATATTTGTGAAAAGACTGGCTTCTACAACTTACACAGTCATAACGATCAGAAGTTTCTTTTCCAAGTTATTCAATCATAGAAGCAACTTGATAAATCAAACTATTTAAGGTAAGTTTTCAGATCAGATAGAGCAAAGTTTTCCTGAATGTATGGTAATCACCATCATCAACTAAATGTGCATGTGTGCACATGCATAAATACCCAATACATAGTTCAATCAAACAAAAGAAAACATAATCATACCTTGATTTGTGGAGCTTCATACTTCCTTCTTCTGCTTTACCTTTTAAAACATCATTCAACATACTTCAAATTTTGTCCTGTTGCAATAGTTTCATGTTAGGACCCATCAAATAATTTTTTTTTGTTTATGAAAATAACAAAACCAATCTAAATAAATACAATACTATTACAATGTAAATTACAATACTATTCAACTATTCAAGTAAACTAATTGTTAATAATAGATCACCTGATAAAACATGGAGAACCTAAAACGCTATGTATATAAGGCCATCGATCACATCAAAACACCGTTTCTTTCCTCTTAACTATGAAAATGTTTCTCAATGCAATTTGTAATAAGTTCCAATGGAGGATTCAAATAGCAATAGTAAAAATTAAACACTAAAATTATAGAAATAATTGTTTTTAATGTATTCTTTCTTACCATTCATTGAGCTCCTCTTTGTTTCGAGAATAATTTAATATTCTCTACTAAATAGGACCAACCATGTGAAGGTGGAAGGTGCTCTTATGGCCCCTCTCCCCCCCCTCACACCACTCTCAATTCCCCAAACCAAATGCATCTACTTGCAAATAACAATTTACTGCAAATTATTTCACTCAATAGATGAAAGAAGCTTTCATTAGATCATTCTTTAAATCATTCATTAAAAAATTCGTTCATTCAAAAGCTGAAAAAAAAATTCATGAAATAATTCATTAAACCATTCATTTAGTTAATACCTGATAAAATAAATCAGTAAACCATTCATTAAAGCATTCATTTAACCTTTCATTCATGAAACATAGGAAAAAACCATGTAATTTTTTTATTATAAATAAGAATTTCTCGAAATTTATTTAGTCACTTCCTTTTTACTTTTATCCTCTTTAAATACCTAGTCAGAAGTGCATCTTCCGGAATCTGATCGTCGGTCTCCCTACTAGACATCGATGGCAAGGTTGAACTTGTGGCGAGGGGCAATGAATTTATGCAATAATGTCAAAATGTTTCATTAATTTATGTTTATTTTTATAAATACAAGTAATTCATTCAAAAAAACATTACAAAGGTGTATTTTTACTTGGCATGGACACATCAACATGTTCATCATTATCTTGTAAAGGTTCAACCTATTCAATGTTATCTCCATCTACATGCTCTATAGCAGAATTGTGTAGTATTAGAATTAATGTTCATCATCTGCAATTATATATACAAAACAGTAGCATATTAATAAATTCATTACCAGGAATCGAAGCATGATCTTCGTCTTGTTGGTTTACATCCACGACATGAACGAGATCATTACTTTCTTGCTCAGAAAGGAATAATAATTTATGTTGATTTTTTATAATGAATAAATTGCATGAGAATTAATAAATTATCATTAAACTATATAGTTTTATATACATGCGCACCAGATGGATCAACAGAACATCGTGCAATATTCCCAGACAATCTTTTCCAACGTTCAACAATGGCGTCAAATCCGTGTTTGAATCCAATCTTCATGTCTTCCTCAGTGGGCAATTCTTTGAACCGGTCGGCTTGCATATTTGCATGATGTCATTAATTTTACATTTTTTTCCAGAATAAAATGAAAATAATTTTCTCTATATTATTTGGAACCAGTTTCAGGTATTAGATACTTACATATTGGTCCACCAAGTTTGAATAACCACCAGGCCCAAGCTTGTGTTGACCAATTTTTTCCATTCTTGCCTTGGTTGCCTTAGATGTGTCCAACAGCCTAATCAAGTGTTGAATTACGTTAGTCAATGTTCCAAATTTGATATAAAAACTAATAATAATAAGGATTACCATTAAATTTTGGAATGTATTGCATACCTCCCTATTCATGGTGGTATCTTTCCTGCTTTTCTTAGAGCCTTCTCTTTTCCATCCTCCGCCAGGAATTTCCACTCCCTAGATGGAGGTTAGTAGGAAATATGCACCTCCTGGGGACAAGAGTTGGTTCCGTAGATCTGAATGGTTCAGGTCTAGAACAAAACAAAAACTCCAAATGTTAAACTTCCCCTAGATCTGGTTAATCAGTTGAATGAAATTCCATGATACTTCTATCAAAGGTTGTCCTCGCTATCCCCATTGAAAAACCTGTAAAAGATGGAAACCAACAAGAGAAACATGATAGAATACAATATACTCAACTATATCTATGCTTGTGACTAAGGAATCAAGCAATATAAACACATGAAACATTAAATATGGGAAATAAAAGACATTTTTATTATAAATGACTGGAGAGACTACAACCTTCATGCCTTGGTGTTGAGAGTTCCTTCCAATTTCTCATTTCCTCTAACTTTACCTTGTCTCCAAAAACTCAAGAATGATTTTGATAGAGTTTGGGTATGCAACACAATTCTTCCTCCTTTTGCTTATGGGGGGTGAGCCAGTATTTAAAGGCATGGGAGGATTGGTATGGTTGAGGATCTCATGGGTGAGGTGGAGATAGGATCCTAAAAGGGAGGATCTTGAGCTCCAGCTGGTCCTAAGCCATAGGGATGAGGCTCCATAGAGGTCAGCTTCGAGAATCCTCTCGAAGCTTTTCTTTTTTCCTTGAAAACTTGAGCACCTCTCCTCCAATGAATCAAATAGGAGGTGGTAAGGGGGCACCACTTCTTATAGTAAGGATAGAAGTGGTTGCACCGATCCTTGCTCATGTATTAGGAGTGGTGCTTCCCTAGCACCACTTGGGTAACGCTTTTTGTCAATGGAAGAGGAGCGTTACCAGCTCAAAACAAGGAAAAATTGTAAGGGGATATTTTTTTCCTGTCATTTCTCTAGGGAAAACTGTCACGTGCCCTAATTTTTCAAAACAAATATTATTTTTATTTGATTTTATTCAAAGACAATATGTTAAATTTTATGCTAAGTTGCAAGTGATAACTCAGTAGAGTCAAGGATATTAAATGCAATTCTGAATATTTTAATTATAAATAAATGAAAGTGGAGACAACAGCTTAGGAGAGCTATTAAAAGAGTGTTTACTGGTCAAATTGGTGGAGGAGACTGGGTGGAGAGCAAACAGACATATGGCAGCATCCTCAAACCACTTCCAACTGTTGCAGGTGGCAACCTCCCTACATTTGGGGTCATGATTCCCCAAGAAAGTGGGATCAGAGCAGGTGGCTCAATTAATGACAACTGACCCAAAATACCTAGTCAATCTTTATAAAAATTCCCATTGAAGAGAGCCGAGGCTGCTCATTCTAGAGAAGTGATCATTTAGGTGAATGTACTTCAGAGAAATTCAATGGCGAGGGAATTTGTGGAAAGCGTTTGAGGGGTTAACTGCTAAGTGATATAGTGCAGCTTTTCAGCTGAAGGATCTTACTACTGAGTGCAAAGTCATTACTGAGTCATTGGACTAGTTTATTGTTTGATTGCTCCACCAATTCTCAACCAAGGAGACCGGGAACAGGCTCGGGGGTCCTAAGGAAGCGTTGTTTGGGTGCTCTCCAGGAGTTGGTAGGGAGGAACTATTGTTGTCCAGCTTAATCAGGTTCTATAATCTTTTTGTTTTACTATGTTAAATGGTTAAAAGTGAATCTGATTGTTATCTAAATGTTAAATATTTAGTTGCAAAATATTAGAGTTAGTAATCTTTTATATATTTGAAGGAATGAATTTGAATAGATGAAAAATAATTCTAACCTGTGTTTTTCCACATCTGAAAGGACCAAACCGTACTCCAGCACAAGCAGAATATTTAAAGTAGATGAAGGAAATGAGTAGAAACTGAAATGAAGAGATGTAATATGCATTTCATAATAGCAAAGTATTTCATTGCAGTATGTAGATTAGTGTCAAAAGACCAATAACCTGTTTATTTATGTTCTTTGTTATTGTAAATATACTGATAATGAAGTAGCAGTATTCCATTACAGGTAGAAGAACTATTAGGTTAAGAAAATACCTTAGTAGATAAATGAAGTATTCTTTTACTCAAGTGCATGAGAATAAACTGTATTATGTTAGATTATGAGAGACTGTTTACAGTCCTTAATGAACAAATAAAGGAACTGATATTTAAATATCACTCATAGTTTTCACAACACCCCTGCAACATTAATTAAAACAAGTTTAACAATTAACAATACTTATTAAATAAAGGACTAAATTGAAAGATTTATGTAAACAAGGGTCTCATTCAGGAAACCCTAGCTCGAAATTCTTGAGCCAGCAGGTAAAACAATTTTTATAATATGGATGAGTGACAGTCTTTAAGCCATTAACAATAACTTTATACAAAATAAACAATACACAATAAAATTAATATTACACAGTCGAAAAGGGTAAAAACCCTAGTTTACAGAGTCACAATAATGGAAATAAGATAAACCGAGACCGAGCTCGAAGGAAAACCTTGTTTCTTTTAAAAATCCTGTATAATGCTTGACAGGACGTAAGGCTTTAACTTAATCAATGTACACAAAAAACCAGCTCTGAGCCAGTGCACCCATATCGTAACATGGGTTTAATAAACAAAACTATAGACTGTGCAACAAAATCTATATTAATGTAAAACCTTTTAACACAAGAAAAAAGAATTTACAAATCACGGCTTTGAGCCGGAGTTACCCTGCTGTAAGCGAGGGTTTAAAAAAAACAAAACTAGTAAACTGAAGAACAACAACCCAAGACTGGGTAAAAACCATGCCGTAACTTCTTCCAACTGTAAACTTCCCCCTAAGGTCTGCACAAGCAGGGAGAGCCATTTGGTAACCAAGGCTTACCCGTAGATTGTACGTTGGTCCTTTTATGTAGTGGTTCCTTCCAAAGGTTCTGCGAAATGTCACCTGGAAGATGAAAACCTAACATATTTAGAAACTGGTGTAAAGAACTGAAACTGTAAATTGTTATATTTCTCAACTTCTTAAAAACGATGTATACCTGTAATGTTGGAAACCGAGGTCAAGAATAAGGCAGACCGACACCACGAGCACAGCAACCCTCGTATTCACCTGAGAAGGAGGCAACTGAGTTCAAGTTTCAACTACATCAACCACTAGAGCAAGAGCAAGCCAATATAGTGGCTAAACCACGATTTCCACAATGAAACTGCCAACTGTGTAATACAATCCTCACGCACAATAAGGTTGTTTGCATACCAAATTAACTCATTCACGAGCTATGGCGTTATAACTCTCACCTCTAAACAATATCTTTTCAAAGAAAAATGCACAGACAGTGGAGCTTGAGGCAAGCAACTACGATCCCTCATGGCCGCAGTGAACTCAACGAAGCAGAGACCAAAACCCTCGCTGAACAATGAAGTTTAGGGTTGCAAGGTAAGGATTATAAGTCATGTATTGCATGGCAAGGAGAGTTCCACATGTACTCAAATCTTTTCATTTCACGATGGGTTATTTGTATAGTTTTCCACTGCAATCATTCAAACCCAATTATTTGTTAAATCAATTACATTATGCATGTAATGATAATGTGTTATCACATAAGTCAAAATCATATCAATTCCAAACAAAGTCAAGTCTCGACGATGAACAAGTGTTATACTAACGTTAAAACATAATATTTAACCTTATAACTAGCTTTGGTAAAGAAAAAATTTGCATATGGATTTGATGCACTTGTTTCTCAAAGGTTAAATTTATAATTTCGATGCCTAGTATTGTAAGGATTTTTATAACCTTTCTTAACAAACTTGTAAAAAAAAGTTTAAGAGGGTAGTAGAAGATCGAATAGGTTTGATAATGCTTTTAGTAACTTGGTATTATAATCATGAACTATGATTGTTTAAGTTATAAGAATTAGAATTAAACTAATAAGGTGCTTAACGATATAGTAACATTTATACATAAGAATAGCTTCTATTCTTAAAGGGATCTACATTATTAGATGTAGGATATAAAACCTACAAGTATATGATCTTTAAACACCATAATATTTACCAAGTTCTAAGATGAATCGAATCAAGGTTAAGTTAGAATTTAGAGTTTAGGATAATAAACTATCTAGGATTTTATTGCACTACTTTTACATTTAAGTAAATAGTAGGGTAATGTGAATTTATCACATGATGTTATTCATAAAGAAAATGGGATTTTCGATCATGATCTTGATGATTTTTATGTAGAGGATATTTCATAAATTACAAGCGATGTTAAGCTGATAATTTTACCATGTTGAGTCCTAATTGAAATAGAGTTGAAAAAAATACAATAGGTTGATGTTCTGAAAGACTTAGGTCTATTAGGGTGTAATGATTAGCAGCGCTTTAATTATTATGACGATAATAGCAATAGACTCTTACGTCCAAGGAAGAGTTATGAAATATTATCATGAGCTCTTTTAAGAACTGGAAATCAGTTAGAGTAAAGTTAGAAGGAGATTTTTATCTATCTTAAAGATCTTACTGTTAAGAGACAAAAAATAGGGTGACGTTAATAACCTCTACGATACAAAGATTAATTAAAAAAATATTGTGGATCAAGTAAAAGAAACATTACTTTACCTTGCAGAATCTTGAGTCTTCTAAGCATAACTTTTACTCTAGCAGTATTTTCTATGCTAAGAGAAATATATCTGATTTATCGCCTTAATAAACTTTTACTGGGTCAAAAATTGCCTGTCAATCCTGTAAAGATCCAGGAATTCAGATACGATAGCAATCGCTAAGTAAGCCCTAGCTAGAAAACGACTCCTCACCTACTTGACATTCAAATTATCAGTAGAGCTAAATAATCGAGTGCAGATTACTTACATCACATATCAAAATTTAAAACAACATTAGTCTATATGTGTTAAAGTTAAATGGTTACTTTTATTTGTATGTTTCATATCTTATAATAGCTGCTAGCAGTTATCTTACTGCAACTATAAACATTTTATGTTATCTTAAAATTTTAATTTTTTGTGAAAATTTGGGGTTTTGACATGTGGTATCAGAGCACAAGGTTCAAATACCAGGCCTTGATGAAGCCTAGCTAGCTTTTATGAAATAGTAAATTGAATTATTATGCTGATGTATTTTATTTTAAATGTTATTCAATAGAGAAATTGTTTTCTGAAGTTTAACAAATAGGTCTGCAAAGGCTGGAGGAATATGCAGAGGGGGAATCTCCATTTATTGAACTAGAAAACTTACCAAGAGATCCTATACCAGAGGATTTAACTACCAATTCCTCATAACTGTTACAAACTGTAAAATACCTAAAACCTGAAATGGAATCTGTAAAACGAGAAAATCAAAGGATTTTGAGGGCTCGGGAGGAGCTGAATCAGATCCTAACAGAAAGGTTTCAAACTAAGGGTAGGGGTAGAAGAACTGAATCAGAAGATACAAGTCATCAACGTAAATCTGAAAAGATGAAACATACTAAAAATGAAAACAGTTCATCTTCTGAGGTGTTTGGTGAACAACGAAATATTCATTCTACTAGTGATAGTAGTGATGATAATCATTACACTAAAAAGAGGAAATACAAACCTTATGAGGAAATTTCTAGGGAATTCAAAAAGATAAAAACACCAACATTCAATGGAGAGACTGAGAAGGGGGAGGAAGCAGAATCCCGGTTATTTGGGATGAAAAAGTACTTCCAAATATATAATTATTCTAACCAGTTAAAGGCTAGAATGGCTATCTACAACCTCTCAGGAAAGGCTGACATTTGGTGGCAGGACTTGAAGAGAGTTAAAGGAAGTAAAGAGAAGAATGTAAATTGGAGTACCTTCTAGAGGTACTTTAAAAAGAAATTTATGTCTGAGCAATATTATGAAGAGAGAGAAAAAGAATTTTTTGAGCTCAAATTAGGATCAATGACAATGAAAGATCTAAATAGTAAGTTTTTGAGTTTACTTAGGTATGTGCCATACCTTGTAGATGAGAAACCAAAGGTATAGCGATTCCTTAGTTGTCTACCTTATCATATTAAGGACATGATTGAATATGACAATCCAAAGACTTTGGAAGAAGCTATGAGGAAAGCTAACTTTTGTTTTGAATAGAATCGAAAGAAGGAAAGCATGGTCAACTGGAAGGCCAAGAAAAATAACAACCAGTATGAACAAAAGAAGAAAGATTTTGTGCCCAATAGAAATTCTAAGAACAATAAGGCCAGAAATTATCCTAATAATAAGAACCTCCAAGGAAATAAGAATAATTCACCCAACAATCAGAATAATTCTAAGGGAAAGGAATTTGCTAATAATCATGGAAATTTTACCAAGAACTTTGAGCGCAAAAAACCTATAAAGTGTTGGGAGTGTAATGGCCCACACTATGCTGTAGTCTGTCCTAATCGGAAAAATACTATCAGTAATATTCATACCATATAGGAAGAGATGATTGTTGGAGAATTAGCAAGGACTATGCCTAGAATCAACGCAACCTTGAAGAATCAACAAGCAGAATATCAAACTTCCATGGTGGAAGTAGAAGGTATGATAAATCAAACCCCTGTAACTATTTTAATTGATCCTGGATCTAGTCTCACTTATATTGCACCTAAAATGGTAGAAAAATGTAAGTTACCTGTTGAAAAATTTGAAAATTCTTGGTTGGTTCAGTTAGCCACTGGTGCTAAAAGGAAGGTAACTTGTTTTGTAAAAGAATGTGCAGTAGTTATGGATCATTTTGAAACTGTTATAAAGCTTAATGTATTGCCTCTTGATTCTTATGATTTACTGATCGGTATGGATTGGTTAGAACAACATAGGGTAATTTTAAATTGTTATGATAAAACCTTCACATGTTTAAATAGTGATGGAAAACCAGTAAGTGTAAAAGGAATCCCTAGAAAACCACCAGGTAGATTTATACTCTTTAGCTTAAGAGAGCTGTTAGGAAGGGATGTAAAGCTTATGCAGTAACAATAATTGATGAGGAGAATCTAAATAAGACAAATAAATTAAAATTGGAAGACATACCAGTCTTAAAAGATTATGTTGATGTATTCCCTGAAGAAATTCTGGGATTACCTCTCAAAAGGGAATTGGATTTTACCATTGAGCTGGTACCTGGTGTAGTACCTAGCTCAAAGGACTCTTATCAAATGAACATACTTGAACTTAATGAATTAAAGTCCCAATTAAAAGAACTAATTGATAAAAAGTATATTCGACCTAGTTGTCTCCTTGGGGGGCACCTGTCATCTTCGTTAAGAAAAAGGATGAAACCATGCAACTTTGCATAGATTACCATCAGTTGAATAAGACGACCATTAAAAATCGATACCCATTTCCCTGCATAGATGACATGTTTGATCAACTACATGGAGCCACGGTGTTTTCGAAAATAGATTTAAGGTCTGGATATCATCAAGTTAGGATTAAAGATGAAGACATCTTTAAGACAGCCTTTAGAACACGATATGGCCATTACGAGTTTGTCGTCATACCATTTGGGCTTACTAATGCCCCGACTGTTTTTATGTGTTTAATGAACAACGTTATGCATAAGTATTTAGACAAGTTTGTAGTCGTGTTCATCGACGATATATTAATCTATTCAAAAACTGAAGAAGAACATAAAGAACATTTAAAAATTGTTTTGCAAGAGTTATGAGATCATCAACTCTTTGCAAAGTTTAGTAAATGTGATTTCTTCAAGGATAAGATTCAATACTTAGGTCATGTGGTGAACAAGGAAGGGATTTCAGTAGATCCCAAAAAGATAAGGGCAATAGAAGATTGGTCAGTTCCTAAGGATGTAACTGATGTTCGATATTTCATGGGAATTACCGGTTACTACCGGAGGTTCATTGAAGGTTTTTTGAGGATAGCGAATCCAATAACTTCCTTGCAGAAGAAAGGAAAGAAGTTTGATTGGAACCAGAAATGTGAGGAAAGCTTTAAAACGTTAAATTTTTTATTAACCAGCACACCTATTTTAAGAATAGTTGATCCTAATAAATAATTTGTGGTGTGCACTGACACCTGCAATGATGGCTTAGGCAGTGTTCTGACTCAAGAAGGACGTTATTTCCTATGAGTCAAGAAAATTAAAAATTCATGAAAAGAATTATGCAACATATGATATGGAATTAGCAGTTGTTATACATGCTCTAAATATGTGGCGACATCACCTAATTGGTAGAAAATTTATTTTAATGACTGATAATAAAGGATTAAAGTATATGATAGATTAGCCTAATATAAATGCCAGACAAGATAGGTGGCTAGCTTTTCTAAGTGAATATGATTTCGAAATCCAGCACATTAAAGGTAAAGAAAATAAGGTTGCTGATGCATTAAGTAGGAATGCAAGGCCGAATTTTACAGCAGTTATCAACACTTATACTATAGATTTGGATGAACAGCTTAAAGCAAGAATATAACAGGATGAAATTTACCAAAATTTACAAGCTAAAAATAAATAAAATCCAACATAAAGCTTAAGTAAAGGGTACATTTTGAATGCAAAAGAATTTTTACTGTATAAAGACAGAATGTATGTACCTAACGTATCTAAATTTAAGCTGTTAATTTTGGATGAAATACACAAAACTCCATACTCAGGTCATCCATGCTATCAAAAGACTATAACTATGTTAAGAAAAGAATATTTTTGGCCAAATATGAAGACTGAAGTAGCAGAATATATCGCTAGGTGTTTTGAATGTCAGCAGGTAAAAACTCAACATCAACACCCAGCTGGATTACTTCAGCCATTACCCATTCTTAGCTAGAAATGGGAGATAATCAGTCTCGATTTTGTTACCAAACTACCTAGAAATCAGAATTTAAATGATTCTATCATGGTGGTAGTCGATAAGTTAAGTAAATCAGCTCACTTTATACCTATTAAAACTACATATAAAGCTGCAAACATAGCTGATATCTTTCTAAAACAGATTTTTCGATTGCATGGAATACCAAAAGTAATAATCTCAGATAGAGATCCTAAATTTACAAGTAATTTTTGGAAGTCTTTGTTTAAAGGATTAAACACTACATTAAAATTTAGTACTTATTTCCATCCTCAAACAGATGGACAAACTGGAAGGGTAAACCAAGTACTGAAAAATTTATTAAGAATGTATGTGAAAGACCAACCAGGTAAATGGGAGGATTATTTGCATCTGGTAGAATTTGCTTATAATAATAATTATCAGACATCAGCCAGATTTAGTCCTTTCGAAATTTTGTATGGAAGGAAATGTAATACTCCTATCTCTAGGAGTAATCCGATGGATAGATTGGTATTAGGTCCTGAACTGTTAAAGGAAATAGAATAAATTGTAAAATAGGTGCAGGGTAATTTGAAAGTTGTGCAGGATCGACAGAAAAGTCAAGCAGACTTAAAAACAACTCCAAAGGAGTTTCATGCAGGTGAACATGTGTTCATCAAGGTGAGGCCCAAAAATATCTCTCTGAGATTGGGGAGTTGTGAAAAATTAGCACCTCGTTACTGTGGTCCATTTGAAATTCTATCCAGAATTGGACAAGTAGCTTATCAATTAGCATTACCACCAAATTTAAGAGTACATAATATTTTTCACATTTCTGTATTAAAGAAATATGTTCATGATGCTACTCATGTTGTTAACTGGAATGTTGTATAGGTGGAACAAGAAGGAGATTTTCTGGTGGAACCGGATTGTATCCTCAGGCTGAGGGAGATCACACTTCAGAACCGCACCATTGGAAATGTGAAGGTGCAATGGAAGCACCTTAGTCCAGAGGAAGCCACCTAGGAATTATAAAGAAATATGCGAGATGCATATCCAATTCTGTTCTAGGGGAGTTCTGAAGATGAAAAATAAATAACATCGAGGACGATGTTATATTCTAAGGGGGTGTGTATGTCACATGCCCCAATTTTGCAAAAACAATATTATTTTTATTTGATTTTATTCAAAGACAATATGTTAAATTTTATGCTAAGTTGCAAGTGATGACTCAACAGAGTCAAGGATATTAAATGTAATTCTGAATATTTTAATTATAAATAAATGAAAGTGGAGACAACAGCTTAGGAGAACTGTTAAAAGAGTGTTTATTGGTCAAATTGGTGGAGGAGACTGGGTAGAGAGCAAACATACATGTGGCAGCATCCTCAAACCACTTCCAACTGTTGCAGGTGGAAACCTCCCTACATTTGGGGTCATGATTCCCCAATAAAGTGGGATCAGAGCAGGTGGCTCAATTAATGACAACTGACCCAAAAGACCTAGGCAATCTTCATAAAAATGCCCATTGAAGAGAGCCGAGGCTGCTCATTCTAGAGAAGTGATCATTCAGGTGAATGTACTTCAGAGAAATTAAATGGCAAGGGAATTTGTGGAAAGAGTTTGAGGAGTTAACTGCTATGTGATCTAGTGCAGCTTTTTAGCTGAAGGATCTTACTGTTGAGTGCAGAGTCATTACTGAGTCATTGGACTAGTTTATTGTTTGCTTGCTCCACCAGTTCTCAACCAAGGATACCAGGAACAGGCTCGAGAGTCCTGAGGAAGCGTTATTTGGGCACTCTACAGGAGTTGGTAGGGAGGAACAGCCTCCTAATGCTGTTGTTGTCCAGCTTAATCAGGTTCTACAATCCTTTTGTTTTACTGTGTTAAATGGTTAAAAGTGAATCTGGTTGTTATCTAAATGTTAAATATTTAGTTGCAAAATATTAGAGTTAGTAATCTTTTAGATATTTGAAGGAATGAATTTGAATAGATGAAAAATAATTCTAACTTGTGTTTTTCCACATCTGGAAGGACCAGACCGTACTTCAGCACAGGCAGAATATTTAAAGTAGATGAAGGAAATTAGTAGAAACTGAAATGAAGAGATGTAATATGCATTTCATAATAGCAAAGTATTTTATTGCAGTATGTAGATTAGTATCAAAAGACCAATAACCTGGTTATTTATGTTCTTTGTTATTGTAAATATACTGATAATGAAGTACCAGTATTCCATTACAGGTAGAAGAATTATTAGGTTAAGAAAATACCTTAGTATATAATTGAAGTATTCTTTTACTCAAGTGCATGAGAATAAACTATATTATGTTATCACTGTTTCCTTTGTGTTTTATTTAATAACTAATTGTAAATGCAGTAGAAAAGATATAGTTAAACTACTTAGTACGTTCAGATAAACAAAGAAATAAACTATAATACTTAGTTTATTTACTTATAATGTTAGCTAAACTAAGACAACAGTTACTGTAAACAAGAAAGGTTTTTTTTATGGAAAATATTTATTGTTTATAAAAAATAGACTAGTTACTAAATGGATGTTACAAATAACTCTAATAATAATTCTTGCTAACATTTCAATAAAAATAATAAGAATAGAATTATAACTAACATAAAAATTAAGTACCTATTTAAGAAAATATTGTTTTAAAGGTTAGCAACAGGTTCTACTTGTAAAGATAATCTACAAGGTCGAAACCCTAAACTAAAAACCATTGTTATTAATAAAATACATAAGCTACAACCCAATTATTTGGGTATGTTTTTATTTATAAACAATTAGATTATGAGAGACTGTTTACAGTCCTTAATGAACAAATAAAGGGAACTGATATTTAAATATCACTCATAGTTTTCACAACACCCCTACAACATTAATTAAAATAAGTTTAACAATTAACAGTACTTATTAAATAAAGGACTAAATTGAAAGATTTATGTAAATGAGGGTCTCATTCAGGAAACCCTAGCTCGAAATTCCTGATCCAGCAGGTAAAACAATTTTTTTAATATGGCTGAGTGACAGTCTTTAAGCCATTAACAATAACTTCATACAAAATAAACAATACACAGTAAAATTAATATTACATAGTCGAAAAGGGTAAAAACCCTAGTTTACAGAGTCACAATAATGGAAGTAAGATATACCGAGATCGAGCTTGAAGGAAAACCTTGTTTCTTTTAAAAATCCTATATAATGCTTGACAGGCCGTAAGGCTTTAACTTAATCAATGTACACAAAAAACAATCTCTAAGTCGGTGCACCCATATCGTAACATGGGTTTAATAAACAAAACTATAGATTGTGTAACAAAATCTATATTAATGTAAAAACCTTTTAACATGAGAAACGAGCATTTACAAATCACGCCTTTGAGCTAGAGTTACCCTACTGTAAGCGAGGGTTTAATAAAAAAACAAAACTAGTAAATTGAAGAACAACAACCCAAGACTGGGTAAAAACCATGCCGTAACTTCTTCTAACTGTAAACTTCCCCCTAAGGTCTGCATAAGCGGGGAGAGCCATTTGGTAACTAGGGCTTACCCGTAGACTGTACGCTGGTCCTTTTATGTAGTGGTTCCTTCCAAAGGTTCTACAAACTGTCACCTGCAATATGAAAACCTTACATATTTACAAACTGGTGTAAAGAACTGAAACTGTAAATTATTATATTTCTCAACTTCTTAAAAACGATATATACCTGTAATGTTGGAAACCGAGGTCAAAACGAAGGCAGAATGACACCACAAGCACAACAACCCTCACATTCACATGAGAAGGAGGCAGCTGAGTTCAGGTTTCAACTACATCGACAACTCGAGCAGGAGCAAGCCAAGACAGTGGCTAAACCACGATTTCCACAACGAAACTGCTAACTGTGTAATACAATCCTCATGCACAGCAAGGTTGTTTGCAAACCAAATTAACTCATTCACAAGCTATGGCGTTATAACTCTCATCTCTAAACAACAACTTTTCAAAGAAAAATGCACAGACAATGGAGCTGGAGGCAAGCAACTGCAGGCCCTCATGGCCACAGTGAACCCAACGAAGCAGAGACCGAAATCCTCACTAAATAATGAAGTTTAGGGTTGCAAGGTAAGGCTTATAAGTCACGTATTGCATGGCGAGGAGAGTTCCATGTGTACTCAAATCTTTTCATTTCACGATGGGTTATTTGTATAGTTTTCCACTGCAATCATTCGAACCCAATTATTTGTTAAATCAATTACATTATGCATGTAATGATAATGTGTTATCACATAAGTCAAAATCATATCAATTCCAAACAAAGTCAAGCCTCGACGATGAACAAGTGTTATACCAATGTTAAAACACAATATTTAACCTTATAACTAGCTTTGGTAAAGAACAAATTTGCATATGGATTCAATGCACTTATTTCTCAAAGGTTAAATTTATAATTCCGATGCCTAGTAGTGTAAGGATTTTTATAACCTTTCTTAACAAACTTGTAAAAAAAGTTTAAGAGGGTAGTAGAAGATTGAACAGGTTTGATAATGCTTTTAGTAACTTGGTCTTATAATCATGAACTATGATTGTTTAAGTTATAAGAATTAGAATTAAACTAATAAGGTGCTTAACGATATAGTAACATTTATACATAAGAATAGCTTCTATTCTTAAAGGGATCTACAGTACTAGATGTAGGATATAAAACCTACAAGTATATGATCTTTAAACACCATAATATTTACCAAGTTCTAAGATGAATCGAATCAAGGTTAAGTTAGAATTTAGAGTTTGGAATAATAAACTATCTAGGATTTTATTGCACTACTTTTACATTTAAGTAAATAGTAGGGTAATCTGAAGTTATCACATGATGTTAGTCATAACGAAAATGGGATTTCCAATCACGATCTTGATGATTTTTATGTAGAGGATATCTCATAAATTACAAGCGATGTTAAGCTAATAATTTTACCATGTTGAGTCCTAATTGAAACAGAGTTGAAAAGAATACAATAGGTTGATGTTCTGAAAGACTTAGGTCTATTTGAGTGTAATGATAAGCAACGCTTTAATGATTATGACGATAATAGCAATAGACTCTTATGTCCAAGAAAGAGTTATGAAATATTATCATGAGCTCTTTTAAGAACTGGAAATCAGTTAGAGTAAAGTTAGAAGGAGATTTTTATATATCTTAAAGATCCTACTGTTAAGAGACAAACAGTAGGGCGACGTTAATAACCTCTACGATACACATATTAAGTAAAATAATATTGTGGATCAAGTAAAAGAAACATTACTTTACCTTGTAGAATCTTGAGTCTTCTAAGAATAACTTTTACTCTAGCAGTATATTCTACGCTAAGAGAAATATATCTGATTTATCGCCTTAATAAACTTTTACTGGGTCAAAAATTACCTGTCAAGCCTGTAAAGGTCCAGGAATCCAGATACGTTAGTAATCGCTAAGTAAGCCCCAGCTAGAAAATGACTCCTCACCTACTTGACATTCAAACTATCAGTAGAGCTAAATAATCGAGTGCAGATTACTTACATCACATATCAAAATTTAAAAAAACATTAGTCTATATGTGTTAAAGTTAAACAGTTACTTTTATTTGTCTGTTTCATATCTTATAATAGCTGCTAGTAGTTATCTAATTGCAACTGTTAACATTTTATGTTATCTCAAAATTTTAAATTTTTGTGAAAATTTGGGGTTTTGACATGTGGTATCAGAGCACAAGGTTCAAATACTAGGCCTTGATGAAGCCCAGCTAGCTTTTATGAAACAGTAAATTGAATTATTATGCTGATGTATTTTCTTTTAAATGTTATTCAACAGAGAAATTGTTCTCTGAAGTTTAACAAACAGGTATGGAAAGGCTAGAGGAATATGCAGAGAAGGAATCTCCATTTACTAAACTAGGAAACTTACCAAGAGATCCTATACCAGAGGATTTAACTATCAATTCCTCAGAACTGTTACAAACCGTAAAAGACCTAAAATCTGAAATGGAATCTATAAAACGAGAAAATGAAAGGATTCTGAGGGCTCAGGAGGAGCTGAATCAGATCCTAACAGAAAGGTTTCAAAATGAGGGTAGGGGTAGAAGAACTAAATCAGAAGATACAAGTCATCAACGTAAATCTAAAAAGATGAAACATACTAAAAATGAAAACAATTCATCTTCTGAGGTGTTTGGTATCGGCCATGGGATTTTTTGGCATGGGTTTTACCTTAGGGCATCGCCGCCACATTTTTGAAGCTCTGTTGTGCCTGTAAGAGGGAATCTTTGGAGCAGTGGGGGTTGCACCGATAAAGAAAGAAGACCATAGGGTTTTCAACAGTGGTTTCCCATATCTCGCGTGTGTTTTCTAGCCGTAACCCTGAGCCGTGCCTCATATTGTTGGTTTTAATGGATGAAAATGACAGGGTAAGACAATTTTAGGTTTTTGTGCTGCAGGTTATGTATACATATGTATTTTTTTTTTACTTACATTTATAATCATCGTTTGAAATATGAATGCTAAGACAAATCCATTTTGCAAGTATAGTTTACTGCAGAAACCATGATGAAGAAGGGGAGGAAGTAGCTTAAAATTGCTGAAATCGATTCTAACACAGATGTTGTTGAGGTCCCTCCAGTAGTGAAGACTGAGAAAGTGTATGAAGACACTAAGGTGATTACAGGAGCAGAGCCTGAGCTAAAATGGGGCTATATATATCCCATGTTGGTTGAAAGAAAAGTGTCGAAAGCTGGTTTGGGAGACCTAGCTTTGTATGAGAACATTTTGAGGTCTCGGTTAACCAAAATGGGAACTAGGACAGAGATTTTTCCCTGCATGAAGGTCATTGGATGATTTTTTCCCAAAATAGACACAATAGGAATGATAATAAATGATGAGGAGGGTAATCATGTTGCATCGTTTGCACCTGCATTCATTTCAAAAGAATACTGTCCACCAGAAGTAGAAATAAATGTAACAATAGAGTGGGTCAAGAGTCTGAAGTTTGACTATACAACCACAACAAAGGGGATGGTGGCTGATGGGAAGACCTTCAGACATAAACATTCAAGGGAATATGAGATGGCCCATCTTCGAACCCCTTTCAGGATAATAGCATTAATGATAAGCAGGTTGTATGGTAGGGATGATGGGAAGACATATAATTTTGGTTGGATTCCCCTCATGTATTATGTAGCAATGGAGGGAAAAAATTATAACTGGGAAAACATAGCTACCAGAAACTTGTCGAAATGTGTCGAGTCAGCCCATGAGGGTTTGAAACAGAACAAATCAGAATTTTTTATGTCATCTTTCTTGATAGGTTGTATACTCTATAGACACAGGTTTGAGAAGCTTAATTGTGTGTGGAAAGAGGGGAGAGCCCCTATATATGTTGCATATCATATTCTGGGAGCCCATAAATATCACAACCATTACCAGTTGATTTGTGAGGAGTTCATAAGGCCTCTGTATAAGTTGATCTTTCTTGAAGATTTTCCATGTCTATCAGAGGGAGTGGTAGAATCAGTCAAGAGTATGGAGATTATTTTTTCACACTACACAGAAGAAGGAACGAATTCGAGAATGTATGGGGGCACCAAATCACACTTACTGCTTCCCATGTATGTAACATACTACATAGCACATAAGGAGGTAGTTAGACAAGTATTTCTAGATGGTTTTGGAAACTATCTTTTCGATATCAAGAAAGTTGTGTTCCCACCTGTACCTTTTTATGTAGGGAGCTATAAGTTCAACAAAGTCAAGAATGCTCTAGAGTTTGTAAAAGAACTGGAGATGTTCCATTTTAGAGAGAAAATATTCCACCGAAATGATTCACAAGGAAAGGTGGCAGCCCACAAGGAAACTCACAAGGTGCATTTTGAGTATGCACACTATATAGATAAAGAGGAGAAAGTGTTCAGAAATGTCTAGAGTATGGCAGTTGTGAGAAAGCAGCTGAAGAGAAAGGAATATAGGGTCAAGGGAACTAGAAATAACAATCCAAAACCAGATGAAGGAAAAGAAGAATCTGCAAAGAAGGCACAAGAAGAAAGTACTCAGAGGCTTGCAGCAGGGACAAAGAAGTTGTTGGTAGAAGAGGCACAGAGAGATAAAGAAGAAGCTGGCAAAGAGAAGAGAAAAGAAGTTGTTTTGAAGAAATGGTAGAGCTCAAAAATTCCATGGATGAAGGAAATGCAAGCCGTTAGCATGAAATGCAAGATATAGGAGGGCCTACCGAAGGGAAAATCAAGAGCAATGAAGAATTTCCTAGTGGTAGAGGTCCAAAGCAAAGTCCTATTCGGGATGATCCAGAGAACCTGCCATCCACGCCCAGTAGCATCCTTACTAGGGGACATGTGCCCATAGCAGAAATGGGGATTGTACCATTTACACCATCTAAACAATATGATGTGGCATGCTTAGAATATATTCGTTTTGATCCTAAAACAAAATCCATTACATGGAGGACAGAAAAAACCTTGAGGGTAGGGACTCAACCACCAGTGACCACATTAACAGAGAGGACAGTCATGAAGAATGTAGAAGAGAACCCAAAGCAATTGGATTCTATGGGCATTGCAAATGCCTATGCCAATGCTCACAATGTAGACAGGCTTCTAGAAAACATTGAGCAGTATAAGGGAAAGATGGCCAAAATGAAGGAGGTGTTGAGGAAAGAAGAAAAGGTAGGTAGAGAATCCAAAAGAAAATATGAAGCTACCTTATCAGATTTTGAGAGACTTCAACAAGGAAACCAAATTTTAGAGGAAGAAAGGGATAGTTTAAAATCATCCAATGAAGAGTTAAGTAAGGAGAAAGGAAGTTTGGAAAACAAGGTTGCAGAATTGGAACTGCAGAAGACTATTGTTGAGAAGAAGGAAAAACATTATGAAACCCAAGTAGCAGCATTGGAGGCACAAAAGGATTCATTGGAGGTTTTATTAAAACTGGAAAATGAGAAAAGAACAGATATTGAGCTATTGACAAAGCATGCCCTCATGCTCATAAATAAAATTTACTAGATGCAACTCTAGATAGCAGATGAGATGTTGAAGGTTCAACAAGTGGAAGCTATGCTGGAATAGATTGTGAGTACAAATTCCCATTTTAAAGACAAGACCCAGGATATCTTGGAAATTATTCAAGGGCATTTGACTTGGTTAGAAATAACCAAGGAACCTTCAGCAAATGCACCAGTCAAAGAATCAGAGAGAGTAAAGATGGAATATGAGATGATAGAATTCAGGAATAAAGATGCTGAAGAACTGATAAAGGCAGCCCAGAGGACTAAAGGCGTTTGCACAGAGTTCTGTAGAAAAGTTCTTACAACTTACAACTGTTTCCAAACATCTACAAAGAAGAGGTTAGATGAATTACATGAGCATGAATAATACTTAAAATAATTGCAGGCCAGATGGAAAGGGATGAACTGGGTATTCAGCTGATCAAAATTTTAGATGAGAGAGTGCTTAGGACTGTAATATCCCAGGCATCATTAAGCAACCATCTATTGGAAGACTAGCTTTGATTGATTCTATCCAGGATGGAAAATATAAAATCCAAAGTTGCTACGCATGAGGTCACTATTAGATATCTAGAGCCATCATAGTTTGAGACCATAGTGACAGATGCTAATATATGCATTAGAGGAAATTTCAACTCAACATGGGCCTCCTAAAATGAATTAATAAAATAATAGTTAAAATAATAAAATAATATTTATTAATTTTGGAGGAAGAAAAGAAAAAAACTACTTTTTTGTTTGTATTTTTGACATATCTCCCTGTTTTTTTACTCAAATTTCGATCGGAAGAGCTCATTGGATGTGGAATTAAATTACGCATCCAATGAGTACACACTTGGCATACTTTTGACGGACCCCGCTACCCCAAAAACAAGAAATACTTGAAAAAATGGAATGATGATGCATTCCATTTTTTCGGGTATTTCTTGTTTTTGGGGTAGCAGGGTCCGTCAAAAGTATGCTGAGTGTGTACTCGTTGGATGTGGAATTTAATTCCGCATCCAACGAGCTCTTTCGATCGAAATTTGAGTAAAAACACAGGGAGATATGTCAAAAATACAAACAAAAAAGTAGTTTTTTTTATGATACCTATCCCCAAATTTATACTAAAAAAGTGTTTAAGACCTATACGGTATTTCAAATTTAAAGCAATTTCATTGGCTAACACATGATGACATGGAATTTGAATAAAAGTTAAAAGGCCCATTTTGAGTTGAAATTTCCTCTAATGGAAGCAGTTCATTAATGAGGTGGTTGGGCTCACTTAGAATGTTTGTTTTATTGATACATTTTTTGTAATATTTATATTTTCCTAAATTAGCGAACTCACTAGGAGATAAAGTCCTTTTTTGTAACTGATTTGTAAAAAAAGCCCAAAGGGCAAGGAAGGCTAAGAGACATTTCAAATTGTATAAATATAGATCAAGTTGATGGAGGAAAGGACTTTTCTATGCTATATTTTTGTGAAGTTTATTGTAAGAAGAAATACTTTCTTTTATAATAAAGAGGCCATAGTTTCTGCTGGAGAAGGAGCTGTGAAGTTTCAAATGCATGTTGTAGATTGGTTGAATGTCGAATTATTTATGTTTCAAATTATTCTACAAACTATAAGATCGTTCTGACTTTTAATTAATTCCATGTTATGAATGATTTCTTGTTATTTTTGTGAAACTTATGCAGTAATTTGAGTAATGAATGTTTTAAACAACAATGAGCTATCTCTTTGTTTATCTTTCTACATACATTCATGTATTCTGAATTATGAACAACTATCTTCAATATTCTTTATGCATGTTTTACAGTACATTACTCATCATTAAATATGATCTTGCTCCCTAGGGATAGGGTAGATAGAACTAGTTAGCTTCACATAGTTGTTATTTGTTTATGATTTAGAAGCGAAAGGGGTAAGACGAGAGGTAAGAACCTGTTCATCACATTGTGAACTCTCCGTTATCTCTATCGATCACACTTAAATTAGGCACTTGCATATCATATAAAAAATAAAAAATAAAATTACACTTAAACGGTGGCATGGGCCACAACCGGTAAAACAAGATTTAACCGTTACTTGACCTATGGTAGTGGGACTGTAAACCAGACGAATTCTTCATATCAAACAATAATGAGCTATTTGGGAATGTTTATTGGGGAGAATCCCTACTGCTGTTACCTGGGATTTTACAGGCCTCAACAAGCCCCCAAGGCCTGAAAAAGTATAAAATAATACCTTAGAGAACTCTTCCAGTCATGATTGGATGGAGTGGACCTTTTTTGTAAGTAGTGCCCCTTGGTCCAAAAAAGGGGTAAACTATCACCAGGAAGACGACTCTTCAAGTCCTTTTACGAGCGTGAAGAAGACAATTTCACTCAACGATCTTTTCACATTTTAAGAGTCCGAAAAGAGCTTAAAGAGGACTCTATTAACCTTTTTCATGTTTGAATCCAAAGCAAAAAAAAGTAATAAACTAAGATCAAACTACTTTTCATATTTTAACCAGAGCGCGAAAAATGAAAAGTAAGCTCAACACCATCTTACTGTTTTTAACAAGGTCGAAGATCAATTGAAAGAATGCTCAAGGTAATTGATTCATTTTTTAACGAGCTTGACACAGAATAAGAACTATGCTCAAAATGACTTGTTTCATTTTTACACAAGATTGAAACAGAAAATAACGATGCTTGAAACATGGTTTCATTTTTTAACGAGCTTGACATAGAAAAAGAACTATACTCGAAATGGTTTCATTTTTATGCAAGCTTGAAACCAAAAGGTAAACTATGCTGAAGGAGTGGTTTTATTTTTTAACGATCTTGAAACCAGAAGTAAACTATGCTCCAAAGGTCGTTTCATGGTTTAAAGAACTTGAAACTAAAAGAAAGTATGCTCAAAATAACTCCCATTGGTAGGTAATTTCCCAACATGATGTCCAATGGTTGGTACTTACCCCTAGTATAACTGTCAAGTAGCTTAACTCCAACATAAAAAGATTGAATACATGCCAACATAATGTAAAGAGGTTGGATACATGCCCCCCAAGCCTTGTTTCATCTTCCTACTCATTTCTACATCCAAATTAAATTCACGGTTACTACCAGGAAAAGGTTCACTAGAAACAAATGAAGAAAGAGGATCAAGTTATATAGGTAGGTGAAATGAAGGTTCAAGGCTTGACACAATGGAAGAATCCCTTTCATTTTTTAACGCGCTTGACATGAAAAGGGAACTCTGCTCAAGGACATATTTATTTTTTAACGAGCTTGAAACCAAGAATAAACACTGCTCAAGGTGACCTGTTTCATTTTTACACAAACTTGAAATAGAAAATAACTATGCTCACAAACATTTGATTCTTTTTTAACGAGCTTGACACAAAGAAAAGGAACTATGCTCGTAGGAATCTGTTTCATTTTTTAACGAGCTTGACACAAAAAGGGAACTATGCTCACAAACCTCCTCTTACTTAACATGATATCCATAGGTTGGTAGGATTCCCCCTTACATAAGAAGCTAGTGACTTAACTCCAGTATGATTTCCAGAGGATGGAGCCATGCCCCCCATTTCACCTATGATGGGAAGAGGCTAACTAGAAGAAGGGGAAGGAATCAAAAGAACATGAGGCACATTGAGGGAAGTATGATTAATAAGAGTGATGCGATGGTCAGGTGTAACAAAGGAAAGTTGATCAATTGTTACAATCTTTTCATCATGGGGAAAATGCATAACTCTAAAGAGTGTGGACACTATAGCCTTCATGGAATAAACATAATCACGTCCAAGGAGCAGATTGAAATCTAGAGGACCTTGGACCACCATAACATCAATACAAACAATTTTCCCTCCTAATGTAATAGGTAAATGAGGAAGGATCCCTAAAGGTGCAGTAGGTCTTCGATTAAAAGTCAGGATCTGATCGGTGGCTGGCACAAGCTGAGGAGAACCTAAAGCTTGCTAAATAGTAGAGGATAGAATACTAACAGAATCATTTTCATCAACAATAATGTGAAGCATCCGGCTAGCAGTAACATTCATAACTATCTAGAAAGGAACACTCAAATGAAGATGAGACTCTGTTAGGTTACTCCAGCCAAAGGAAATAACCTCGGTGCTTGGAGAGGATTCTGTTGAAAGAGACAAAATTTCCTCTTGTCAAGAACAATCAGATTGAAGCATAAAAAATTTAGTAGGTTTCAGTTCATTCTCTAATGGAAGAGAAGAACAAGACGAAGATTTGGTCAAAGCGACTACTTCAGTCTTAACACTCTCTGATGAAAGAGTGGGATCGAGTGGAGATGACATCGACTCGACCAGTTTAACTTCACTCTTCAAAGGAAGAGTGGGATTAACCATAGATGAATCCAGATTGACCACTTGGAATTCACTCTTGGAAGGAAGAGTGGGATTGACTACGGATGAAACTGAATCAACCACTTTAACTTCACTCTTTAAAGGAAGAGAGGGATCAACTATGAATGAAACCGAATTTACCACTTCAAATTCACTATTCAATGTAAGAGTGGGATCGACCGAGGTTAGAACTGGATCAACCACTTTATCAACCAATGGGATGTCAAGTGACAACTTACGATAACCTGTTGGAAGCCGTTGACGAGAAACAGTAATATCTTCCAACAACTTAGAAGCTTCATCCATGTGAGGACAAAGGGAAGTAAAGTGCATTTCCTTACAAAGCAAGGAAGGATTTCTAACCTTACCATTCCGATTATTAACCACAGAGTCATTGGTTGAGGGGGGATCATCAGTATGATGACATCGGTTTCCAAGAAACCTTAGACCACCCTTCTAAAACCGGGTCGATACCATGAAAAACTTTCAAAAGGTGATCACCGTTGCAAATCCTGCAAGGGAATTTGGGATTACGTGGTATTTGGGTGTGCAGATCAACACTCTCCGCACCGGAAGGAGTAATTGGTTAAGACTTGGTTTTTTGTTTGTTTTCCTTCTTCTTAATCTTCCTTTCTTCTTCTTCTTATCCACCTGACTACTAGTACTACAACTTTCAATAGGAAAAGAGGGAGAAATGAGAGAAGACACATCTGGTGAAGAAGGATAGGGATCAACATGAGGTTGATGCTCTTGTGATGAAGGATTAGGATCAGAAGCAACTGGTGTACATGGGATAACTGGACTAGAGAATAACCAAACAGGTAATCCAATGGTCAATCCAGGAAGAATTAATGTAGCCATGAGAGGAGGACCAACATCCCCATATGGAGGGAACACAAAAGACATGCTCGGTAAAAGAGTCTCTTGGTTGGTATTCCTGGAAGGCGAAGCCATAACTATGTAACAAAACTATCTCTCTCTTTTAAAAATCCTAACTGTATAGAAAACAAGTGCTACTCAAACTAAAGAAGCAATAAAAACATGTGAGGGGAGTGGATCAAAGGTATGGAACCTCACGGGATTATCAAGGATTCACAACTAGTGTGATGCCAAGATGGCCAAAGGGTTAACTCAGATGGTCTTAGGATTTCTAAAAGTGTCTCCTGATAAATGCAAGGTATGTGGGATCCCCACTCCATAGCAGTGTTGTCTAATGCACAACCGTTCACAAGGGGCCTTCCAATACATAATCGAGTACATGAAGTACCTTTTGATATACCTCAAAGGTACGTGAAAGGCCATTCTATATACCGATGATACATGGAAGAAATGCGCAGGTCCGGAGTTGTAGTGTAGGCAATAAAAAAATGCTCCTATGTTTAAAGACATCAAAACATGTCTCTAACCTATCACACCTTGCTACAAATTTAAAACCTAAGCTAGTGCTTAATTTTATCTTGAATGGTTAGGTAAATGCATGAGGTGAGGACATGAAAAGTAAAACCATGCAATATGAGATGAAAAATTTCAATTTCACTTTTAAGGTATGCCCTACTTAAGGAAGGGAGAGAGAGGTTCAATTTCTTTGAAACATATAATAAATCCCATACACAAATAAGACAAACTTGCTTATATGGTCCGTTCCTAACTAAAACAAACAAAAATATTCTCTTTTGAACTGAAAAAGAAGTGAGATCTCTAATAAGAAGCAAGAAAAGTAATTACAAATTTTATACAAAAGTGTTCAGATTTCTTCAACTAAAGCAAGAATGAACTAATAGAAACATTCTACAATAACTTTTATATGGATTCTCTCACAATTTTTGAAAAAAAGAAAAACCATACAAAAATCATGTATAATAAAAGAAGAAAATTGAAATGAATCTTTCCTTGTTTTGTTAAAGAAGATAGATTGGATATCTAACAGAACCAAGTTCTATTCAAGGCGAACTATGAAGCTTTAAAATACCAACATCATTCAGAATTCTTGAAAAAAATTTGGCCCTTTTTTTTGAATTTTTTTTATATTTTTGATCGAGTTTTCTATTAAAAAATAAGTCGCAGAATTCAAACAACAACTGTAACTATCTGAAGCATGCATCTCAAATATGAATACAAGCATTTAATAATAAAAAAACCAAATAGGGCTAAGAGGAATACCTGGCACTGTTTCTACAGGTGTTGAACAGGGCGTTCCCAGCCTGAGCACCGCTTCTTGCACATAGGAACAGAGCGGTGGGACCGCTTCTACTGGTCCACAACAGAGCATTACCTGCTCTGGAACTGCTTCTTTTACACATAAATAGAGTGGTGGCACCGCTCTATTCAAACAGGGAAAAGGAGCCGACAACTGGAGAACTGCACTTATAACACAGCTTAGGAATGGTGCCTGAGATGGCGATTTGAAAAATAAAAAAGCAACAGAAAAGTAAGTTACAGTCCAAAGAATGAACCCTAATAATCACCAAAAAACCCAGTGAACCAAAAATATGAATATCCAAAGACTGATAGAGGTAAAAGAATCAAATTCAAAGCAGATCTATAGATTTATGAATGGAAAAAGTAGACCTACAAATTGAAAATGAAGGGGGAGGTTTCAACTTACCACTGATCCAGAATTCAAAGTATTCCCCAGTATGGTCTCCAATTTTGTTAGCCAGAAATACGCATCTCCTACAGACAAGAGTCGGTTCCCTAGATCTGAATGGTTCAAGTCTAGAATAAAACATAAACACCAAATGTTAAACTTCCCCTAGATCTGGTTAATTAATTGAATGAAAAGCCATGATACTTCTATCAAAGGTTTTCCTCACTATCCCCGTGGAAGAACTTGTAAAAGATGGAAAACAACAAGAGAAACATGATAGAATACAATATACTCAAGTAGATCTATGCTTGTGACCAAGGAATCAAGAAATATAAACACATGAAACAGTAAATATGGAAAAGAAAAGACATTTTTTATTAGAAATGACTGGAGAGACTACAACCTTCATTCCTTGGTGTTGAGAGTTCCTTCCAATGGCTCCTTGCCTCTAACTTCACCTTGACTCCAAAGACTCAAGAATGATTTTGACAGAGTTTGGGTATGCAACACAATTCTTCCTCCTTTTTTCCATGGGGGGTGAGCCAGTATTTAAAGGCATGGGAGGATTGGTATGGTTGAGGATCTCATGTGTGAGGTGGATATAGGATCCTAAAAGGGAGGATCTCGAGCTCCAGCTGGTCCTAAACCATAGGGATGAGGCTCCACGAAGGTCAACTTCGAGAAGCCTCTTGAAGCTTCTCTTTTTTCCTTGAAAACTCGAGCACCGCTCCTCCAATGAAGCAAATAGGAGGTGCTAAGGGGGAACCACTTCTTGCAGTAAGGATAGAAGTGGTGGCACTACTCCTTTCTCATGTATCAGAAGTGGTGCTTCCCTAGCACGAATTGGGTAACTCTTTTTTCCAATGGAAGAGCAGCGTTACCAGCTCAAAACAAGGAAAAATTGTAAGGGGATATTTTTGCCTGTCATTTCTCTAGGGAAAACTTTGAGGGATTGAATCAGACAAGGGAATACCTATCTCATAACATGATGGTGATGATATTTCGGTGTAATAGAGATGGTTACAAGGGAATACCTATCTCATTACTTTCTTTCTAAAAAAGGAATAAAGAATTTATGTTATTTTTTATAACGAATAAATTGCATGAGAATTAATCAATTATCATTAAACTATATAGTTTTTATATACTTGCACACCAAATGGATCAACAAAAGATCATGCAGTATGCCCAGACAAGCTTTTCCGACGTTCAACAATGGTGTCAAACCCCTATTTGAAGCCAAGCTTCATGTCTTTCTCGGTGGGAAATTCTTTGAACCGGTTAGCCTGCATATTTGCATGATGTCATTAATTTTAATTTTTTTCCAAAATAAAATGAAAGAAATTTTCTCTATATTATTTGGAAGCAGTTTTGGGTTTTAGATACTTACATATTGAGCCGTCAAGTTTGAATAACCACCAGGCCCAAGCTTGTGTTGACCAATTTTTTCCATTCTTTCCTTGGTTGCCTTAGATGTGTCCGACAGCCTAATCAAGTGTTGAATTACGTTAGTCGATGTTCCAAATTTGATATAAAAACTAATAATAATAAGGCTTACCATTAAATTTTGGAATGTATTGCGTACCTCTGTGTTCCTGGTGGTATCTTTCCTACTTTTCTTAGACCCTTCTCTTTTCTATCTTCCACTAGGTATTTCCACTCCCTAGATGGAATCATTGGAGGGTGCTCATACCTAGGGTTATTTTCTAGGTGAACCCTATACTGATCTCAAAAAATATTCAGATGTTGTCCAACCTTCTGTATGACCTTTGATGTATCGAAGGTATCTTTTCCGGACAGACCAACAGAGCGATTAGCCAGCTCATTCTTTAAATCTTTTTCCTGCTTATCCCACCTTATGTAGATGGTGGGCCCAAAGATCTCCAAGGAAAAATCATTCATATGTTTATAAAATATATCATTTCATGCAGAACATTAATGCCATAATTAGTCAACATTAAAAAATATTATCGGTATATTAGACACAATTATAAAAACTAAATTGAACAATCTATAATCACCTGGAATATTCTCTATATTTATTGGAACCATTTCTTCGTTCACCAAAAATGTTTTCACTACTGAACCAATGCTAGTGACACGAGAAGATCTAGGAAATGCATCCACCTCTCTATCTAACCCTGCATCCACCCCTTCTTTTGCAAGAGTCTGTTGTGGGTCGGTCATCATTCGCTGCACCCTCTGCTGGCCTTGGGGGTGTTGAAGAGCGTGTTGTCAACTATTCGATGGACAATAAGAGAGGCGTATGTGGTGTATGTGGAGTGGTTTGGTCACTGGGACCAACAATGCCTTGACCACCACTGTAAAGCTGCACAACTTGCTGTAAATTAAAACCATTGTATTATAAGTTTAATAGCATATAAAATTAAATATTATAAAGTTCTAAATGAATTTGCATTATTATTTGGGAACTTACTTGCAATTGTCGACATCTCTGTAACAACAATTGAATCTTTGATTTGGTCTCTTCTGTTTTTGGAACTGTCAATGTCAGAAGAACCAAATCCTCATTTTGTTTTTCCATGGTCTTCTGTAGCACCCTCATCAGGTCTGCAGAACCACTAATTTCATAATATTTCATCAACTGGGAGACCTCAAACTATAAAGAGTGTTGAGATGGTGTTTCGTGAATCGAATCCCCTGTTGGTAACAGAAATATATAAAACATTACTTAATATTTTAAGCAATAGTGTGCGAAAAAAAATATATTAACAAAAATTGTCTATCATGATAGATTCATAGGATTACATCTAGGTTTACCTGATTCCTAGATGAGGGTATGGTCTGATCAATAGCTGGGGACTTACTTCCATCGGACCCTTTAAAAAAAAGTAGAGACCATTATCACAATGAACACAATACGTAAAAGCTAACAAATACATAACAAAAATAAACATTATGCTACATGTTTTATATGTGTACAATTTTGAATTTTTTAGAATGTGGAATTAAATTTAGGTTTACAGGTTGCCTTATGGCTGCAGTCGTCTGATCAACAGTTGGGGACTTTCCTCAGTCATCAACCTGCAAAAAAAGTAGACAACATTATCATCATGAACACAAACATAAAAACGGAAAAATACATAACAAAATAAACATTATGCTACATGATATACATGTGTATGATTTTAAAGTATTTCAAATGGAGAATTACATTCATGTTTACCTGTTGCCCCGATGTTGCTGTCGGCTAATCAATAGCCAGTTGGCTTCCCTGATCAACACTCTGCATGGAAAATAGATAAGATTATATAAACGAATCGAATATACTAATGAAAATACATAAAAAATAGATATGTTTGTCCATCCTAAATTTATTATATTGGCAATATCGATGTATACTTTCCACCTTGATTCAGGTCTACTAACATCTACGGAGAGGGAGGTGCCCCTGAGAGAACCCTGCATTAAAAACATACTAAAAATTACCTAACGAAACCAGAATATTCACTAAAACAATTTTAAAACATAACATTTTGATGTATACCTGTTTACTTGTAGATCATGTACTCCTCTCACCTTCTACAGGGGTGATGAGCCCCCATCACCTCCCTGTGAAGTCAACAAAGAAAATTTATTAGAAAATTATAATTATATGCTAATGAAAAATCCTATAGATGTTAAAATAATTAATAAAATGTTGGGTAATTTTTGGATGTACCACAACCATACTAACTGTGTTTGTATCTACACGATTCAAATTGTAATTAATAAGCAGTTCTTCACCACCACCTATTGATTTAATGGAACATACAAAGACATGGTTTCCTTCACGCGACTCGAATATGCAGTTGGGTTGCTTAAGTATGGACCCTGGTTGTGTAATGTTCATAAACCCCACAATATTACCAGTTTTTTTTGGCCTTCCGTCAATGTACAACGTTGCTCCTTTATTTTGAGCTTTGTCTTTTAGTTGTATATAATTTTCTGACAACCCATATATATGCATACTTCATGTATATTGGACCAGGCACATCCATTTACTGTAGTTGTAAGAGGGTCCAACATACTCCATCAATTCTGTACATCTGCTGTATCCAACCTTTATGCCATCCATGCAAAACAACCCCTATCCATGTAATGACAACGATGCAATTCTATATATCCTCTCATTCACAAAAAAACAGTGTTTACTTAAGGAAGATCCCTAGGAAGACATTGTTTCACTAGGTGTTTGTACCTTAAGGGAACATCGATGTCTCCTACTATCTCGTCATCATAGGAACATTACCCCCCTCCTTTGAGAAAAAATTCCATGCGTTTATTGAATTTTCTTCTGATCTTATGACATCTAGTTGATCTAGCCATTGTAGACCTACTAGATGTCTCACTTTCCTCTAGCCTTCCCAAAATCCCCTAGTTGGAGGAAGACAGGTTTGAAAATACCTGTTTGGTTCTACCTGCACCATGGCTGGAAAAAAATTTGAAAAAAACATAGCAAAATACCAGCAAAAATATTGAAAGACTTATAAACATGACATAATGTTGATATCATTATCCTGAATAATATCAATAATTCTATAGTATAACAATTCAACACATAGTCCTTTAAGACGATATAGATATCAACTCATTCCATATCAAATGCTTCAGCCAATTAATCTCAAAATACAAACTATGTTCTTTACAATATCGATTGGTGTACCTATTTTAATTTAGTTTGTTTCGTCACCCAAAAATATAAAAGACCCAGTTTACGGATCTCAATATATGTGATAAAATCATTTGCAAATATTATGTATCTTTTTTTCAGAAAAAAAAAGAGGTGTTCTAACTTGATATTCAGTAGTGAATAAAAGGTAACTTTTACATAGTCCATTAACGAGTGGAGATCATAAGTATAAAAAAAAAACTTTTCGGGAGAGACGAAACCCACAATCCCAAGATGACTGAAGTAGCAATACCACATGGAGAACATAAGGAGCCCAAACAGCTTATCCAAGGAGGCATTGAGGGTGGAGAAAACACAAACCTGAGGGGATGAAAACAAACTCTATATTCCAGCTAAAACAAGAAAGTTGTTGATGCATCCCATAGTAGAAATAACTAAAAAATACTATTCCGCACAAATCAAAAGGCTCTTAAATTAACTGTATCATGCCTTCCTCAATGATTTCTCCTTCTAAAAGTTATGAGAAGGAGAGGAGGCCAGCCTTCATATTCAATGATTCATTGGATAAATGGTCTGCACTCATACTGTGCTCCATGTAGACATGCCTAAAGTCATATAAATCAATTTATGATTTCGGTGGTATAGCATATATGTAGGATATCCAACGAAATGCATTACTTTCTCCAACCTCTTTAGATGAGTTCACATTCTGAGAGCTTCTAACACTACACTGACCTGATCAGATCAATTCTAGGTCAGTTCTCCAATCTACATTGGTCTGATTATTCATTTTCTTGGCCACTCCTCTCTCCTTACTCTACACCCGTAGGCTTACATATAACTTAGAAAAACTTCCAACTCATCACAACAAAGTCCCGTCCGAATCTTGTCCCGATAGACATTATGGTTTTGAGGTTGTATCAGTTGCATCTGAATCCATCGTTAAGGGTTGAATTGAATGCAATTATTCATGTTTAGGGTTCAATTGAATGGAATTATTCATGAATGATATGGAAAAATTCCATCGTTTAGGGTTACAACCAAACGTTGAGAGGTATATGAGAGATAACAATAGACAAACAATAGGGTAATTAGGGTTTGTAGGTTTTGGAAAAAATGAATAATGCAGTCCCGAGTTTGCAAATATAAGGAGCAAGGATATTTCAAAAATGAGCAAACATAGAGGATAGACAAAGGAAACATAGACCTAAAAAGGTCATGGAATAATTGTTTCTTTTATACTTATAAAATGTCCATTCCAGACCCTATATAGCCTATGGCACCACTAAGGTGAAAAAGGATGTATATAATTATCAAGAAAATTTCTATAACTGAAAGGAAAGGGTAGGATTTTCAAAGTATACCACTATTGAAATTTTATGTTGGATCAATTGTTTGAAAACCACAATACTTACTTATGCAACACAAGGAGAAAACATTACTTTTATGGACATCAATCCCTCATAATTCCATCCCTCCAATGCTATTCATCATCCAAACTAGTTGTTCAAATTTGAAACATGCATAAGTGTGGCATTGAATTAGAACACATTTTCAAAACTTCACTAGAAACCATTCAAATACAGATTTTGCTGGTCAATTTCCCTTCATAGGCCACCAAGGTTCCTTCCATAATTCGCTAAGAATGATTATATAAGGTCGCAAGACAATGCCCTTTAAAGTTGGTCAAATATACCCAATACTGTTGGTTTAATGTTTGAAGGAATTCCCTTTAAACTATTGAGTTAAGGGTTCCCCAAAGTTGAGTCACCATTGTTGTAGGTGACAGTCAATCCAAGCCCTTAAATGACCTCCCTTTTCTAAATATTTGAGGTTAGTTACCCATCTGTTTTGACACTACTACGATAAAAAATCACACCTTCATATTGACCTCAAATTGTTATCCCAAAACTTAACCCTTACCTCTTGGTCCCTCTCTCCAAATGTGATATCTCTAAAGGATTGATGATGTGGGTTGGTAGATAAAAGGGATACTACAACTTAGTGCCATTGGATTTCTTCAAAATGGCCTTGTTTTCATTATCCATGCATGTAAGGGCGTATTTTTTATGTTTTAGAAAAACAAGGGTGTTCTTGATTGGCCTTAGGATTCTCACCATATGGGAAAGTCAGTTATTCCTTGTAGAGAACTTTGCAACTTTTAGATTTCAATTTGTACCTTTCTACAGGCCTGGGTATCCATTTTTCTGAATTGTTGAAAAACACTAAAAAGAGTGAAAGCACTGATTTGGAGAATCCATTGCGCGCATCTGGATATTAGTTTGGAAAATCGTGTGCATGGGTTTTGCAGGAAATCTCGGATACTTAAGCCAAGTTCCTTTAGATTTCAGCATAAATTCTCATGTATGGTATGGCATGCATTTTCCTGAGCCAATTTAGAGTGATGTTTACTCTATTTTTGTACATAGATTTCAGTTTTAAGCTACAAGAGGCATTTTTATCAATTTTTGTGCATACCTTTAATCTTATGGAAGTATCCTATACGAGGATCTCCACCATACATAATAGAGTATATAGGATGCATCTAAAGTAGTGTCATAACCTGTGATTTGAAAACATAATAATAATGTTGTAGACAAACCCTACTCCTCTTTGGAATGAAATAAAAATAGAATACTTAAGCCCTACCCCATAGAATTAATGGATGTTAGTGCATTAATGGATGTTAATGGTCAAAAGGAAGTGGGAATGAAATAGGACATAAAACCTTATCATCCTTATGTCGTGTAGACATTTACTTCAATTTTTGGTACAAAGGAGGTGGCATCCAAGCATCTTACTAGTACCAAACTTGCTCATATGAGCTTCAAGTTATTCATCAAGAATAATTCTTGCAAACTTAAACTTAAATATTTTAAGCGTAAAAAAATTGCACTAATATCTTTTTTCTAAATAATTTTTTAAAACATCTTGTGGTTACACTTGCTAGTTTCACATGTAAACTATGTTATAATGAAATGTAAATAGAGTGTAAGCCTTGGACAATGGATATAGATTAAAAGTAATGAGATGTTCTAGCATATTGAAATATTATAAGAAACTCTATAAATATAATATTGTCCAGTGAATTCTAAGCAAATAAAATTTCAATATTTCTTTCAACTTCAATTGGAAAATGGATTTATTAAGATAGGTACCACTCTCTTATTCTTTCTTAGAAGGCTTGGAAATATTGTAATGTATCTATAAAGGATGCATAGTTTATCTAAAGGTCACTCCAAGTAGCCTCTACACTTTGCAACATCTCTCATGTATTTTCTGTCTGATAAAGGGAGCCTTGAACTCTATAGGACACTAGTGGGAATATACTATGGGGCCTTCCAATTAACCTTTATAAAATTGTGTAAGAAAAGAAATACCAAAACATAATCTAAAGCATAAGAAACAACAATGGCTCACACATAGTGCACACATTATAAATTTACCTTGAAACCCTTAAACATTGTTATTTTTATAGAAACCCATTATTCCATCGTGTGTACAAAGAATGAATCAATATTTACATATAGGAAATTTGAATGACTTAGGAAGGAAATTCAAAATTCTCACTAGTGAATGAAAACCTAGTTAGGGTTTAACTAGAGCTGAAATGCCCTTAATTAGACATGTAATTTGCAGACATCCAACTTAATGGGGTTATTACCAATTACAAGCAAAGGAATTCTAGAAATGTTTGTCCTATGACAAATATTGCTTGTAATTGGTAAATGGATTATAAATCTTTGTCCTATGACAAAGATTACTTTTTTGACGGGTCTATACCTTTTTTACAACACTATGGGCAATTCTGGGTCTATTTGTGGCCTCAAGTAGCCCTAAAACAACATTGATTTCTAATTCTGGGATGAATGTGGGAAAATACAACATTCATACCTAATTCTAGGCTGAGTGAGCTTCATTAATTCTTAGTATATGTGTAAGCTTATTCAAGCTACTAGCTATGCTTACTCCTTCTTAGTTATGTTTGTTTAGTATTATACCGTATTGGTTCTAACATTCTAGTTAATGAACATGATATCATAACTATTTCCATTATATTGGTAACATATGAAATTACAGTACTAGTATAACCCCATGTGATTGGCTCTATTTCTATGATATTGATATCAAAAGTAATAGGCTATCTTGTTACGAACCATGTACACGTGTAATGACTCTAATATAAGGATATCATGTTCTATACATTAAATCCGTTGTTTCCCTAATATAAAAAGATAATATATCCTCCTAATATGTGTAGTGTTAATGTTATTTTATTCCTACGGTATCCATAGGAATATTGAATCATACACTACCCAATTAGAGAGATAAGACTAATGTGTACATAAATACCCAGGAATCAAGTATGATATCCATAATGTTACTCTTCACCTTACTTCCCCTTAAAAGGGTCAAGTAGTTCCATATATAATCTCTAAGCTCACTACTTATGATGAATGGTACCTATGTTTCCATAATATATACTATATATTAATGTACAAGTAAGCAGAGTATAAAGTTTGTAAGCAGCTAACACCATGTATACATAATAATGAGCATGTTCAACTCTATATATCATGTTACATATCAACTAAGTATAAGGTTGTTGGATTACCATGATTATGTCATAAGTGAATCCCTAATAAGTACACTACCTTATGACCAATAAAAGAGTATGCTATATTTACCATGATTATGTTCCATAAAAGAGTATGCTATATTTACCATGATTATGTTACATAAAAGAGTATGCTATATTTACGTAAGAAGCAATGATAGGAATCAACCCAATACTATTTCTCAATATCATGGGTATAACATAATCACTCTATTAGAGGCAGCCTTATTTTCAATTTCGGGCATCCTTTAGGCGTCATTTCATGTGCAGCAGTCTAAGCATCAGCTAACATGTGACTTGAAAATGATTTGTTGCAGTCTAGATCTAAAAAGAATATCAAAATGATAAAAAACAATATCAAAATTATAAAACCTCAATATCTAAATTGTTATGGGAAAGTGTGTGGGTAAACAGAGTGATAAAACCTCAATTTGGGTTTATAGTAGCCATCTAACAACCAGTAACATTACTCCAAGCATAATCCAATAGTTGAAATGAGAGTAAATTTAATTAATGTTAGGTCTATGGGCAAAGACAAAGTGAGAGAAACAAACCTGGGCTTGTTTTGAGGATAGAAGCGGGCCAAGTTCTGATGTATTAAACAACAATAATTCTAGGAAAGTTGAGCCTGGTTTGGCCTTCCAAACAACAATGAAGAATCCCCAGCTCCAAAGTTGGGAATTTTTTGAGGATCAGTAGGAAACATCTTGCTAGAAATGTAGTTGGAAGCTGGAAATTGCTAATCTAAGATCACATACCTTCTTCTACAAGACAATCTAGATAGAGTAGCACCCCTAGAGAGTTCTCTGATGATGCTCCTAATTTGACAAAGAGGGAATGATAAAGAAATTCAATCAAGGAAATGATAAAATCACCAATTGAAAACCAGTTTGTAACCCTAGCCAACAACACATAACTAAAATCCAACAGCATTATTATTCGTAACCCAGCCAACGTCCAACCCCTACCCCTTTCCTCCTTTTCATTTTTATAGAGATATTGGAAATAATAGAGTCCTAAACAACTTCCCTTAGTTCTAGTATTTTGGGAGGACACATGTAGCTAAAAATTAGGAGATGCTGGCTCAAATCTAGATAATAGTTTCCTCCACTTCCTTCATTTTTGGAATAGGATAAGACTGTCTTGACACATGGATATTTCATAAGCTTCTTAAAATCACCCCCATTCATCTCTCTAAGTTTCTCTTTGCCTAGTAAGCCTTGGATATCTTTCATTAAAAGAAAAAAAGAAAATATTTACATATGTTAAAATATACTGTAGTTATAACCATCTCATGGTGTATCACTTTAAATGTAATAAAAATGTTGTAAATAAAAACATTTTACATAATTATATGTCACTTTATTATAGAGGGTCATTTATGGGACATTACAACATAAATTATTAAGGATGTTCCTTATGTGATCCACAATGTGCAAAATATAGGGTCATTTTAGGTCCTAAAACTCAAGGCAAAGTCTTACCAAACCCATGACATTGAGTCAACAAGCACAATACAATTGTTCTTTAAGACTTGAACACTCGAATGTATAACCTAGTGTACACCTATCCCTTAAAATCATTCCCCATCTCTATAACCTATACAGGGATCTCTCATTACTATCTTGGTTACAACCTTACAGGCTTCTTTATTCATCCTAGGGCATCTTCATTGTCTTAGTTCCGCTCATACCTTGGGCCTGTAAACCCTACAACCTTAAGGGAGGTCTCATACCCTTGATGGCACTATGGTTTATAAACTCTATTTACCATGTTACATATCAACTAAGTATAAGGATGTTGTATTACCATTATTATGTCATAAGTGAATCCCTAATAAGTACATTACACTATCACCAATATTTAACCGATGGTATTTATTAGTCTTACTCTGAGTGGTATTTAACTAGTGAATCCCTTGTAATTACTCTGAGTGGTATTTATTAGTCTTACTTCATGAGGTGATAAATGTAATAAAAATAGCTTGTTCTAATATATATGTAATAGCTAGTAACAGGTGGGATAGTCAACCTTCTCTCCCACAACCAACAAGGGATTTGTACATTAATCAAATCCCTCAACTCGAACACAGAATTCAATAATTTGGCATTAAAAAGAATTGTTCAATGAATTCAACCTTGAACCTTGAACCTATTTCGTACCCCCCAAACCCTGAAGGTGATTTCTCTATCCTATTGATGAGTTTTGGTCTTGTTGTTCTTGTTGTAATGCTCTCTATGGGCCTTTTCTGTTCCCTTCTTTGTTGATATCGTGTCGTTGGTTTTCTGTTTTAATAACCCCAAAAATGTGTGGTGGTTTTCCATTGGTTGTTTTATATTTGGAATGTATCATGGGGGTGGCTAATAGATGATCCTAGACACAAAATCTAAGATATTTATATAACCCTCCAGAAACCTATTGTGAGCAGCTGAGCCAATGTATCTCGCTACCATGTAAAAGATGGGGACCTCCATAGAGAACCTAACCAAAGTGATTTATGTAATTCCTGAGTATAGTAGCACAAACCTAAAATGTAACCCCCAAACCCAAACATTGAACCTATTTCGTAACCCCCAAACCCTGAACAAATATGGGTAAAATGAGAGATATAATAGGTATAACATAAAATCACCAATTTAGGAGGCATTATGTGCCTAGATTGATATATTGTAGCAAATTTGGTTCATACCCAAAGGAGGCAGAGTCTACATTTTAGAACCAGAAGGAGTTGGAGTCCACAGTTCGCTCAATGATGAGAGGTAGAGTTTGTAGTCCACCTAACGGGAGAAACTTCAGTTCCTACCCAAAGGAGGCAGAGTCCATAGTTTAGCACCAAAAGGAGGTGGAGTCCACAGTTCGATCAACGATGAGAGGTAGAGTTTGTAGTCCACGTGACGGTAGGTAGAGTCCAGTACAATTCGCTCAGTGCCAAGAGGAGGCACAATTCACTGTCAATTCAGCTCATAGTCCACTCAGTGACGATAGGAGGCATAGTCCAGCTCAATTCACAACGATAGAGTGAGGTAAGGTATGTATGTGTTTTTGTTTTTTGTTTTTAATTTTTAATTTTTAATTTTTTTTAATTAATAGGTTTCTTTTTTAATTTTAGATTTTTAACATTTAAAAAAAAAATTTATTACTAACACCTAATCTATATAACCATTATAACCATTGATATTTAATATTTAAAAATATTTACTATCTAATTACTAACACCTAATTACTAACCCTTAATCCATATAAGTACATCAAATACTTCAACTCTAAATCTATAACCCCTAATAAGTAATAACTATCATAACCCTTAATGTTGAAATTTGTATTCATCGTCATCCATTAACCATTAACCCCTTAAAACATCTAATACTTAATCCATTTAACCATTAACCCCTAAACCGATTAATCCATTTAGCCATTAACCCCTAAAACATCTAATACTTCAAATATAAATTCTCTGAACCTTGTCATATAATCTATGTCTTATAACCAATACCATCTACTACCATTTATGGAATGAATTGGAGTAACCTTCCTTTTGCATTCATTAAAAATCCATTTTTCAATTGTTGTGAATTTAAATAAGTATTAATGGAGTAATGATATAAATAATGAATACGGTGACTATCAACATGATTATGATGATCATGATGATGAATATGATGACGATCAACATGATGTTTATGATGATGACAATGACGATGATGACAACGATAACCATCATCACCATCATCTTCATCATGTTGATCATCCTCGTCTTCATCATCATGATCGTTGTCGTCTTCATCATCATTGTCTTCATCATCATTACCCTCATCATTATCATCATCATCATCACCATCCTCACCATCATCACCATCATCTTCATCATCATGACACTCATCATCATCATCATCGTCGTCATCATGATGATGATGATGATGATGATGGTAATGGAGATGACGACAGTGATGATGATGATGATGATGATCACCCTCATCTTCATCATCATCATCATCATCATGTTGATCGTCATCTTCTTCATCATCATGATCACGATGATGATGATCATCATCATAACCATCATCACTGTCATCTTCATCATGTTGATCGTCATCATCTTCATCATCATGATCCTCCTCCTCATCATCATCATTATCATTTTCATCTGCATCATGATGAATATCATCATCGTCGTCGTCATCATCGTCATCTTCGTCGTCGTCGTTGCCTTCATCATCATCATCTTGCAACTACGGATTGTCGGATGATGATGGTGATGATGATGATGGAAATTATGATGATCACCATCATCACCATCATCTTCATCTTCATCATCATCGTGTTCATCATAAAGATAATGATCATCATCATCATCATCATCATCATCATCATAACCATCATTACCATCATCTTCACCATCATCATCTTCATCATGTTGAGCATCATCGTCCTCCTCCTCCTCCTCCTCATTTCCATCATCATCATCATCATCATCATCATCATTGTCGTCGTCCTCATCATCATGACCCTATTCATCATCATCGTCGTCATCATCATCATCGTTGTCATCATCTTCATCATCATGACCCTCATCATCATCATCATCATCATCATCATCATCACCACCATCATCACCATCATCTTCATCATCATGATCTTGTTGATCATCATCATCTTCATCATCATCATGCTCATGATCATGATCATAACCATCATCACCATCACCACCATCATCATCATCTTCATCATGTTGAGCATCATAGTCATCATCATCGTCATCATCATCAGCAGTAGCATCGTCGTCATCGTTGTCTTCATCATCATCATCGTCATCGTCATCGTCGTCGTCGTCATCATATTCATCACCATTGTCTTCATCATCATGACCCTCATCATCATCATCATCATCATCATTTCCATCACCATCATCATCATTCACATCATCGTCATCATCATCATCTTCATCTTCATCTTCATCGTCGTCAACATCATTACAGTCATCATCGCCATTACCATCATCATCGTCATCATCATCAACAACATTA
>LPNX010088513.1:258015-270356 GCA_001517045.1 Pseudotsuga menziesii | reverse complement strand
TTTAGATTTTATTAGTGATTGCTTTGTGCACGCTAGTTGGCCTAGGGTTTACGTAAATAGAGAGTCTTTGCTTTTTGTTGAGTCATTGTGGATTCGAGTGCGGTTCCGCGCTGTTCTCGTCGGTTAGCAGGACTTCCACCTTCCACTTCTCCTCCTCCTTTGGGAGAGGGTCCTAGACTGTCCAAGCGGACTATGTCACACATTGATTCACACACCATGGAGGATCATTCAGAGACTATTCCTGAGCCACCTCCTCCCATTCGTATTGACTATGGGGAACTTACTCCTACATATGATCCTTCACCTGACCTAGCTGAGTTCGGTCCTGTGATTTCCCAGATAGTATCTTTGCATGATAGACCTACTCACCCTAGGGCTGATTCCCCATTGACACGTTACCAGTATGGAATGCCGAAAGATGTCGAGACTCACTTTGACCCTCCTAGCACTAGCTACGGAAGTTATGCTACGACTAGTTTTCCTATGCACGATTTGACATTTCATGTTGAATCCGACTTTGAGCCTAGCACTATGCCTGGGGGAAATCCCATTCCTTACCTTACGGAGAGGTTTGGGAGTACTAGTCACATTTCACCTTCCATCCCAGTGGTGGAAGCTCCATCTTATCCCCCTCCTAGGTCTAGGGCTAGTGATCCGATTAGGATACCAGGACCGAGACGAGTGACGATAGGAACTAGTACATATCTTATTACTGAGATTCCTTCGTCCTTANCTTATCATAATGCATTGCATTTTGCACTTTGCATTGTACTTGCATCAGATCTAGATTTGCTTTGGAGTACTAGTTAGGAATTCATATAGGAAAATTTGCATTCCTCATTTGAAGAAGAAATTGTGCATTTCACGTAGTATCATACCTTGTTTACATGGACACAATGCATTTGCATTGATTGTTACGGTGTGCATTTTACTTCTGTTGCGTCATAACACCACTAGTTGCACGACCATATCTTATTTTTGAGTAATAAAGCCAACTAAAATCAACGCTAATTAAAATAAATTACACTCTTTTCTTTTCTAGGGTGCACCAACAAGCTTAGGTTTTAGGATCTTGGAATAGTTCATTGTAAGTCAATTCTCCAAGATCACTAAACAACAACATCTAGGTGTCTGTCCAGGGAGTGTGTGAAATCCTTGGTATAACCATCGTTCTCAGGATCCTCCTCTCAAACGGGAGTTAAGCAGGAGGCAGTGTGAGTGGTTATTGATTGGGATGACCCCTAGTCATAATTGAGAAGCACCGGCGATATTGCCAGGATTGTATTCATATCTGGGGGCTCTTTCGAGAGTTTCGGGCTTTGCTACCCTACCCATATGGTCAATCCCGCCTGCGACTATCTGCCTGAGCTTTGATTATATTGAGGTGACCTTAGTGACCTTACCTAGGATATCGAGGGGGTACTTGTATAGGTTATTCTGCATGTGTCCTGGCCAGGTTGGGGTCGGACAGCACGGTCACTTTACGTGTTGAAGCTGAGGACCACAATAATTGGTTACGTACCTCCGCTTGTAGTGACAAGGGCCTCTCAATCCTCTCCTAGGTGAGACATACAGGCCACATTCGGGATCTCACTTATCCAACCNCAAATGTACATCCTCCACCTTATCCACGTGGTCCTTCGAGCCGATATATGGCTACGAGTCAGGTCTGTGCTGCGGTTACTAGACCCATTGTGTCTCAAGTTCATATACCACCCGCTGCTTCGGGAGGCTATATTCACCCTTCTAGTGGCCAGCTTGTTACGTCCGGAGCATATATACCTACTTCGGGTATGTATGTTCCCCCTTCCAGAGCTTATCTTCCTACCTACAGAGTGTCCCATGGGACATCGCATGTGATGACCTATGGACCTTATTACAATCCGCAGTATGGACAGGTTTCTTCACCTTACGGAGGCAGGTATCAACAACCTACTTACTCTCCCAATTATGGCTTCGTAGCCCCTACTAGTCAAGGTCCACCTTACTATGGTACTTCCACGTCACCTTATACAGGTCAAACAGGAGGAGGACACTATGGCCAAGGCCATGGTGGTGCTCAAACCTATGTGAACCAGGGAGCGATCCATCAACCTCATCATGCTAAGCTACCTTTTCTCGCGACGCTCAACCTTCCTGACTTATTGAGACTTACGAACGATCCCGTGGCTCATGACCCAGCTTGGCCAGCTATCCCTACCAAGCTTCCTTCGGATATACCTAAGTTCGAAGGCAAACCAGGAGAGGATCCGAGCGAACACGTTACCACGTTTCACCTTTGGTGCTCTTCGAATTCATTACATCAGGACTCGATCCGTTTGCGACTATTTCAACGCACCCTTACAGGGCCTGCTGTGAAATGGTATATAGAGTTACCAAAGGGAGCCTTTACCTTGTTCGACGATCTTGCGATGAATTTTCTTAATCACTTCCAGCTACCAGTGCGCTATGATGTTGGTATTGAACTCTTGTCGACATTTCGGAAAGATAAAGCCACCCATATTTCTGATCATATTCAGGAGTGGCGTAGATGGAAGAGATTAATTAAAGATTTTATACCGCCGGAGTTCCTTCTCGAGTGGTTCCTCAAGTCTTTATTGCCATATATCATGAAGGATGTTTCTACATCCGGAGTGCAGAATGAGGAACAAGCAATCTTTAGGGCGCAGGAGCTGGACTTGATTTATGCTCAGTCCGGTTTGTTGTATGAGATTATTCCCAATGCTCCTCGTTCTAGTTTTGATCCCAAGATTAAACCTGGACCACACGCCGATGGAATTGTGGGTTGTGCAAGTGTGAAACCTGCAGATTCGGTTGCAAAACAAGTTAGTCAATTGTCGCTCAACCGGTCTGCTTCGGGACAAGCTACGGCTTTGTCTCAACCCGCCCAAACGGTGAGTGTACTTTCTGTGCAGTCGTCGAACCAGAAGGGTAACCAGCAACCCAGACGGAATAAGAAAAAGTGTAAGAATAATAATCGAAAGGGTGGGAATAGGAATGAGAATGCTTCCAATAATGACAAGAACGGTCAAAATGCTGGTGGGGACAAGCAAGCTAAATGTAAGGTTAAATTCCCTTGCAAGCTATGTAAGGATGATCACCTCACTTACTTGTACCCTAGAATTGATGAAGCTTCGAGACTCTTAGCACAAGGCCCAGCTGTGCTAAAGAACCCTTTACTGCATAACCAGAATATGAACTCGAAGTCCTAGGAGAAATCTAGTGAGAATGATCCACCAGAGGCTAGTGCTCATGGGTGCATTAACATGGTTCGTGCTGCCAAGGTTGTGACTCGTGCGAAAGATTATGGATCATCACAACCCAACCCAGGCAAAGAACCTGATCCACCAGGAACTCCTTTGCACATTGACAAACTTGCGGATAAACATGAAGCTGCACCTCGCATTCCTAAGGGGGTACTTAAGCGCTCGAGGCATAATCCAAATGCCCGAGCCGCCCAGAATTATTCAGTTGTCGAGGATTTGGGCCATACTCCTTGTGCAATGTCTGCATTGGAAGTGCTTCAGAGTTGTCCTTCGCAAAGGAAGGCTTTGCTTTCTGCTCTTGGTGTGAACGGTGATGATTCTTCCTTAGTGATCAAATTTGAAACTGCAGGTCATCAGTCTCGCTTTCCCTACTATGTGTTTCTTTTGGTACACGTAGAATGTCTTAATATGATCATCAAGCGCACTGTGATTGACGAGGGCGCTGCTGCATCTGTGATGTCTTTATCCTGTTGGAAGGGTCTTGGTTCTCCTGAGTTGTCGAAGTTAGTGACTATGTTAACTGCTTTTGATGGGAGATCTTTTAGGCCACACGGCATCATTCCATCCCTTAAATTCCATTTGGGAGGGAAGACCGTTGCGATAGAGGTTGAGGTGGTTGATGCACCCCTCGACTACAATATCTTGCTGGGTCGGAACTGGATGTATAGTATGCAAGCCGTTGCTTCTTTCGTGTTTCGCATTGTATTCTTTCCTCATAACGGGAAGATTGTAACGATTGATCAAATGGCATTCAAGAATTCCCCTATTACTGCATCTTTGGGAACTTCGGTTCCGGTCGTTGAACACTCTCAGCCGGCAACTGGGAGTGTGGGTGTAGGCATGTATCCATCCCTCATGGGAAGCTTTAGTTGTCCTGCACCAGTCCTCATGATAGGATCTCGTTCCGATAGGGCTTCAACTTCTATGACCTCAGTGTCTTTTCACACGACTCATATGGGAGATCCTTGGATTCTTCCTACACTGAGTATTTCGAGTGAGCCTGTCGAAACCATCGTGCCGCTTCCTGCAACCATGATATCTTATCAAGCCAATATTATGGATGTTGCAGAGCCTTGTTCTTCTTCTTTGCGGACGGAAGAGGAAGACCCCTATGTATTGTCGGCATGGGAAGTACAGTCTTCTCATGCCCATGACTGCCTGGATACAGTTTTCCCTTCAGATGAAGCGATTATCGAGGCTATGTTGGGTGTTGAGCCGCCATGGGAGGAACTTCATCATAGATCATATTTCCTTCCACCGCTTGACCGTTTGGAGCATGAGGATTATAGGGAGATTCTTAGTCAGAGAGTTGGTATTCCCATGATTCCATTAAGCTCTCTTGGTCAGATGGCTGATGGGAACATGGCGAACATATCTTCCACGATTTCTATCAACATCTCTCGAAATCCTGGCACCATTGAGAATGTATATATTGGGGCGGATTGTTCCCAGGATAAGATTCTCGAGTATACCGAGCTATTCAAGGAATTCTGTGATATTTTTGCTTGGTCTTATGATGAGATTCCAGGTATTGACCCTCGGATTGTCGAACATGAGATTAAGACTTACCCCAACGCTAAGCCCATTCGACAACGCTTACGCACCATGAATCCTAGGAAAGCACCCACCATTAAGGCAGAGATAGAGAAGCTGTTGAAAGCCGGTTTCATCTATCCCGTTCCCTTGACGGAGTGGGTTTCAAACCCCATTTCGGTGGATAAGAAGCAGGGAGCGATCCGAATATGCACTGATTTCTGCGATTTAAATTGTGCCTGTCCTAAGGATAACTTCCCCACACCATTTATAGATCAGATTTTGGATGAGTGTGTGGGTAGCGAGGTGTTCTCCTTTATGGACTGCTTTTCTGGGTATAATCAGATCCATATTAAACCTGAGGACCAACACAAGACTACATTTATTTGTCCTTGGGGAACGTTTGCATATCGGAAAATGCATTTCGGCCTTAAAAACAACGGAGCTACATTTCAGCGGGCAATGACCTTGATTTTCCACAATCTCAAGTCTATTATTGAAGTATTTTTGGATGACCTCGCTGCTCATTCTCGTATGAGAATGCGTCATTCCTATCACTTGAGATTGGTCTTCGAAAGATGTCTGCACTATTCGGTTCGATTAAATCCTCATAAGTGCATCTTTTGCGTAAAGTCAAGTCATTTATTAGGATTCATCATTTCAAAAGAGGGCATAAGAGTCGATCCCTTAAAGGTTGAGGCAATACTTCAGCTGTCTCCCCTGAAGAATATTCATCATCTTTAGTGTTTGCAAGGTATGGCAAACTTCTTACGAATATTTGTGGTCAATTTTTCCAATTTGACTAGAGGCTTCATGTGTCTCTTGAAGAAGGATACTCCTTTTGAATGGGATGAGTGAGCCCAGGAGTCCCTCGATGCACTTAAGCGAGCCCTAGCATCGGCCCCGGTGATTAGTCCTCCGGATTATAGCCGTGATTTCCTATTATATGTGTCCGCGTCTTTAGAGATGATTGGTATGGTATTGGTTCAGGAGGATGAGGAGCTCCAGGAGCATGTCATATATTATCTGAGCCAAAACCTTATTGACGCAGAGATTTGGTATTCTCATGTCGAGAAGCTTGCCTTAGCGACCGTACATGCGGTTCAGCGTTTGAGACATTATATCCTCCTTCGCCAGACCTCGGTTGTGGCCCATGTCAATCCATTTCAGTTCGTCCTCACACGAAGGATTATTGGGGGAAAGTATAATAAATGGATTCTCATCCTGCAAGAGTTCGATCTCGATATTGTTTCGGCAAAGTCGAAGAAGTCGTTAATATTTGCAGAGCTTATATCGGATTTCCCGAACGAGGCTGAGGAGTCGGTTTGTGAAGATACGTTTGTTGATGAACACATCTTCTTAATCTTGACGTCTGACCCATGGTATGGAGATATCATAGTATATCCGCAAACGCAGAGGACCCCTACTCACCTCTCGCGAGATGAATGACGACAATTACATCACGTCTCTAAGAACTACCTTATAGTGGACAATAATTTGTACCGCCGTGGGGTAGATTCCATTTTACGACATTGTTTAACTCATGAGGAGGCTGAGGTTGTGCTGAATGATTGCCACGGAGGGGCGTGTGGTGGTCATTTATTTGGGCTTTCTATAGCTCAAAATATTTTGAGAGTGGGTTATTTCTGGCCGTCGATCTTTAAAGATTGTGTTGATGCGGTCAAGAGGTGCCACCCTTGCCAGGTGTTCGCATGAAATATGTGCTCGAAGCCTGCCCCGTTACATCCCATTATCACCGCCGGTCCCTTCACCAAGTGGGGGCTCGATTTTATGGATTGCAGCCTAGCTTCAGCTAGGGGGCACCATCATATTATAGTGGCTATGAATTATTTCACGAAATGGGCTGAGGCAATGCCTACAGTAAAATCCGACGGTGAGACAGCCACTCACTTCGTATTCAACCAAATCATTACTCAGTTCGGGATTCTGAGAGAGCTTGTCACTGACCATGGCTCGCACTTTCAGAACCGTATGATGGAAGAGTTGGCATCCAAGTTAGGGTATAAGCAAGAGCACTCCTCTTCTTACTACCCCCAAGCGAATGGACAGGTTGAAGCAGTGAATAAATCACTTAAGTCCATTCTCCAACGAACCATCGCACAGAGCAAGACGAATTGGCATATTATGTTATACCCTGCTTTGTGGGCATATCGAACCGCGGTTAAGACTGCCACTGGTTTTTCTCCATATCAGCTTGTGCATGGAGTGGAGTCGATATTGCCGGTTGAATGTGAGATTCCTTCGTTGAAGCTAGCTGTGGAGCTCTTACCAGACACTTCACCTTTGGAGGAGCGTTTGGTCCACCTTGAGCAACTTGATGAGTAGCGTCGAGATGCCTTGATGGCTCTAGAAGTTAATAAGCGTCGCGTTAAGGTCCAATATGACAAGTTTGTCCATCCAAGAGTGTTTAGTGAAGGAGACTTGGTCCTTTTGTGGGATCAATCGAAAGAAACCTTCGGGGCAGGGAAATTTAATCCTATGTGGCGTGGTCCTTACGTGGTCAAGCATGTCTTAGAGAAGGGTGCCTATGAGTTAGTCTATTATGAAGGCACAGCTTTGGCGGAGCCTAGAAATGGGCTCTATCTCAAAAAATACTATGCATGATATTTAGCCAAGGCTGCTTGTTGTATATTATTGTACAGCTTTGCATAGTTAGGTCTTTTTATTATCATGATCGGGTTTGTGATTATTTTCCGTTTCTTATGGCAGATGTCAATGGAATCTTCCACCTACATAGGATTCACGGATGGTGCAAGCCGTCACACTCAGCACTCAGCCTCTGCTGCTTGGGTGATTTATACTCCTATGGGTCAGGTACTGTCTTCAGGAGGTGTATGTCTACAACCATCTTCCAACAATGTTGCTGAATATAGTGCCGTTATCGAGCTTCTACAGGATTCCATTTCACATGGTGTTCTATCTCTTGAGGTACGTCTTGATTCGGAGTTAGTAGTGTCACAGCTCAATGGTTTGTACCATGTTAGAGACCTGACATTATTGAGAAGATTCTTACGTGTGAGATTGTTAGAACGAAAATTTGACAGTATTACATATATACACATTCCAAGAAATGATAATCAAGTTGCTGACTCATATGCTAACTATGTGTTAGATTGGCATTTGTTTCATTCATAATAAATTAATCATAAACATTTTTACACATGTAAATAAATAAACCGATCACCATAAAACTTTTTATATATATCAAAATGTGGTAATACATAGTGTCATATACAAAAGTGGATCTTTCAAAGCTTCCATCATATAATACACGGTAGTACAAAATATATACTCCCAGGTGTCTAATCCTGTGGAGGGGGAGGGTTGTGATCATGATACATCACTATGGCTCTAGATAACCATCGGAATAAACACACCCATGCGCGTGACACACCCAACACCTATCGCTGCATGGCCTCAGGCAAGTCCTCGACTTGCTCCATGGGAACCCTGTGAGTCAGTCGCACGAAGTTGGTATGAATGCCCTGGAGCGTTCGCTCCGCATCCGCACCTGTGATGTCATCCCCTCTTCCCCTCCTTCTATGATGTGGGAAGCCCTCTGGTCATCGTGGTCCTACATCTGTACATGAATGGTAGATGTCACTATGTGTTGTCATGCAAAAACATGTCTTTTTGATTCCATATAATCAAGAAAATACAAAAAAATTAAATAACTTAAAAAACTTTGAAAAGAGTGAGAGTCGAGATTCAGTACCTATCTCTCTATATGTCGATCCTGGTGGCAATGGCATGTCCAGATCCCCCCAAAAATCTATCCCTCCATAGGGGTAGTCATCTATGGCAACAATCTGTCGTCGCCACCATGGAAAGAAGTCAGCTGGATATGGGTTGGCCACCCTACCACCCCCCAGTCTGCACATAGCATCTGCCCAACGTCGTTGGGCCGGATCTTGAACCCCGTGGAGAGGAACGTCCACTCTAGGGCTCAATCCTGGAACACGCTCGAAGAAAAACATGCTCAATATGCTACTGAACCCGAAGTTCCATATCTTACCTGCCTTACACTCACTGAGCTGGTGTTTCATGTTGCTCAGTAGTGTAGTACTCCAGTCATATATGGTCGGTCTCATACACTCCACTGCATAGTACATCAGTGGCCGCGAGGCCTGATGGAGTGAGGCTAAGCCTACTATCCTGACCAGCGTCAGTAGTATGGCCTTTAGGCCCAACACCTGTATAGCATTAGAGGAAATTTGGGGTGTAAAATGGGCCTTATAAGAAAATGTGCCAAAATAATTTTTTGTGAGTTGGAATTCAAGAACCAATAGAATTTCAATAAAATAAGTCAACCATAATGGTTGAATTGACATATTTGTCATTAAAAAAAACTACTTTTTTTGTTCATATTTTCAACATATCTCATTGTGTTTTTACTCAAATTTTGATCGGGAGAGATCGTTGGATGCGGAATTTGATTCCGCATCCAACGAGTACACACACTGCATACTTTTGATGGACCTTGCTACCCCAAAAACAAGAAATACCTGAAAAACGTGATGATGACATCATCATCACATTTTTTCAGGTATTTCTTATTTTTGGGGTAGCGGGGTCCATCAAAAGTATACAGTGTGGGTACTCCTTGGATGCGAAATCAAATTCCGCATCCAACGAGCTCTCCCGATCAAAATTTGAGTAAAAACCCAGGGAGATATGTCGAAAATACGAACACAAAAATTAGTTTTTTCTTTCTTCCTCCAAAATTAATCAATATTATTTTATTATTTTAACTATTATTTTATTATTTTCCTTAGGAGGCCCATTTTATACCCCAAAATTCCTCTAATGGCATTGGTGGGGACTTAACTCCCCACCTTCTAAGTATCTGGGTAGCAGTACACAACTACGTACTCATCGATAGTAAGCCCACCGCCTGGCCCACCTCGAGAACGAAGGTTCACTACCTCCCTTCGTCTAGATAGACCTGTGATAAATTATGTCTTCCACCTCTATAGTGAGAGACATCCCATCTATCCTGAAGGACTCTGAGTCTGGATCCCAATATTTTACCAGCATCTCTAGCAGTCTTGGTTTGGCCCTCAAGCCACCAAGGCACCAAAACTTGTAGAGTCCACATCTTCTAAGAGCTTGTTGAGCCATTGCGTCAGCCCTTACAGCTTCCTCTACTTCACCATGCTCGTGCTCTCTCCATTATAGCACCATCCTGCATGAGAAAGTACCCAATTTTCCATTAGATTCTTGTAAATCCATTTGCGCGGCGTCATACGTGACTGTTTTGCAAACATCCGTGTATGTACGCGGTTTCTAGCCCCTTTTCTGCGTATATCCATCCCTATACGCAGAAAAAGCTTCGATACCCGCGTGGGCCCCAGTGCTCATGTAGAATTGGCCTGAACTACTTCAGTTTACCATGAAAATCAACAAAAATTATATTGAAATGCATGAGGAGAGCATGAGTAACTACCTGGAAGAAACGGTTGTGAATTCCGCCGGCTGGATCTCCTGGAATTTGCAGTTGAATATCAGAGCTCCAATGGGTAAAAGTTTCAAATGATTTATATTTTTTTACTATTTATAGAAAAATTTTCAAATATTTGAAAATTTTTACCCCCTTTCCTATAGTTTTGACAGTTTCTAACCATTTTGGACCATTTCTAACATAATTTGTGATGTAGAAGACCATTTTCAGTGTCGTTTCAGCCTTTGGATTGACCCGTTCATACTAATCTCAGGTATAACGTCTATACTGGCATATAGGTTAGGTTCACCACTATTTGCATTTTGCATGACCTTATGACCATGTCACCATTACCTTAGGTACGAACCCACTCTATTATGTCACCGAACCTTCTTGCTGCTTTAGAAGTGGCATGATGTGAGTGGTAGAGCTTCACCTTACATGGGTACCCTAGTTAGCGCCTTATTTGCATTTGGTGCCCATGCCGACGTTTTCTCCTTTAGGGTGTGGGAGTCCGTTGTATAGTATTTCCATGACATTTAGCAAGAGCCTCATACCCCTCTTGATCTTATGCTGGCCTGTTTCCCTCTGGACTCCCCCTATGTCAAGTTGTGAATGCATTATCATGAGCTTTGCCTACCTTTATGCTGGCTCCCCTGACATTGCGTTTCAGCCATATAGCCCGAGCTTGTCTCATGTCTAGCCATGCAGATCCATTTTTATATCCTTCGCAGCTTGATTCCCTTTTTACCAAGAGGGGATTTTCCCCCGAGTGTCGATATCCTACACATGTATCCTTGCATTGAGCATAGGTATGTTCCACTGCTTGGAACTAGTTTGTTCATCCTTATGACACTCGTCTCCTCCTATTTTGTAAATATAAAGCTAGTTTATTCTTTTTTCAAGCTTTTCAAATAACTGAAAAAGTCCCAAAAAAAAATCAAAAAACCAAAAAGCCGGACAAGGAAAGATGTTATCTTTTGGCAGCTGTCGAGTCATGTTGCCTTCAAACAGAGCACTGTATATCACATCCATTGGTTGGGTTATAGTTTGACTTAGGAGTTGTACTCGTTATCTAAGTTTATCTACACCGACTGGTTAAGCTTCCAGTCCCTATGGAGCCTCTGTTGATGCCTCCTGTGTCACAGAGATGTCCCAGTTTGTATATTGAGTCTATGCTACCTTCATTCAATCACCATATGCCATTATTCTCTTGTTCGAAGGAAGTTGAAACCTGTGTCGGCCATTCCTCAGTTATCTTGACTTTGCATGTTGGCCATTCCCGGTACAGTTACTGGGTCGTGCACTTTATGATCGAGTCCTTCCACATTAGACAGCTTTGCTGAGTACCTCATGTTGGATGATGGGGGATGCCTTAATTCCCTCCTTCCAGCGGATTTCATCCCATCGACTTCAGATCATTTATTCTGGGATTGGAATCTAGAGTCCTTTTGAGTTCCTTGAGACTTGCAGTCATCAGTGGCAGGTTCTCTCGCCATCGACAGTTTCTTGGGAATACATCAATGTCCCCTGATCGATGGACTCTCTTGAGTGTTTGACCTCAACACATCTATTCACACTTGTTAATTTGCACTCTAGTACCTTGATTCCCATTACCATTATCGGTGGGTAATCTCGCGTCTGTTAACGGTATACATCAATGATCGGTAATCAGACGATGGACTACTATGTTCAACCTCGACACCTCTATTCGCATAGTAGGACATGTACTCGTAGCGGTTTGTGTAGAAGACCTTCCAGACTGGTGGCATCTCTTATATGCTACCTCCTTGATCTTGCCAGTGTTCATGAGATTTCAGCTCTCGTGACTTGATTCCAGTGTATGTCAGACATTTCCAGTCACTATGGAGATCTTGATCTATTGTATATCTTCAGCCATTTTGGAGATTATGTTCCTTTTTATATCTTCATCATGGAGATTCTGATCTATGTACATTGTACGTGGCGATAACCACATATGTGATATCATGTATTATGCCTACTCATGGCCATTGTACTCTTATGTATCAGGGACTGCTATATGTACTTGCAGTTGTATGCAGAGTTGTATCATTGAACTA
>LPNX010088513.1:247554-257855 GCA_001517045.1 Pseudotsuga menziesii | reverse complement strand
CTCGGATTCGACCCTTCATTATCCCTTGTGAAGCTATATAAGGAACCCCTTGGTACATTGAAGGCATATAGAGAGATTGAAAGCATCGAAACTATAGTCTATTGTTGTCGGAATTTATGCTTGAGTCTCCATCCCTTTGTCCCTTTGGAGCACTTTTGTGTTCTTCCCAAGCTTGCCTTTTTCTAGTGAGCTTGCTATCTAAGTGATGGAGGATTGAGGTGGTGGAGGCCCAAGTGGGGGATTCAGTTTCTCCAATTCCAAGACGTGCCGTCAGAGGTTGTATCTATCTTGTAATCTCTGATTTATATTAATAAGAACTATCTTTCCTTGTCCAATTATGTGTATCTAATTGAATATTGTATCCATTGGAATATGTCAAATGCTTTTATATTATTGATTATATATGCTAGAATAGATCTAACACCATGATATATAGTATGCTTGTATTGTTTACTTGTTGTTGAGGAAGTATTATATCAATTCAAGCTGAAGATTGGAAAGCTCAACGGGGATCTACTTCAACCGTCCGGAATAAGGTACGAGGTCTGATCCTTTAGTGTTAGACATTTTATTTCTATTGCATATTGGGAAAGATTGATTTCTGGAGTCATAGTTGTCTGTTGTGGTGCCCCAAGCCATAGGAATTTCTCTCCGTAACACTAGTAAGCCCTAGATATATTTCATTAAAAGCAAAAAAGAAAATATTTACATATGTTAAAATATACTATAGTTATAACCATCTCCTGGTGTATCACTTTAAATGTAATAAAAATGTTGTAAAGAATTTTTTTTTACATAATTATATGTTACTTTATTATAGAGGGTCATTTATGGGACATTACAACATAAATTATTAAGGATGTTCCTTATGCGATCCATAATGTGCAAAATATAGGGTCATTTTAGGTCCTAAAACTCAAGGCATAGTCTTACCAAACCCATGACATTGAGTCAACAAGCACAATACAATTGTTCTTTAAGACTTGAACACTCGAATGTATAACCTAGTGTACACCTATCCCTTAAAATCATTCCCCATCTCTATAACCTATATAGGGATCTCTCATTACTAGCTTGATTACAACCTTGCAAGCTTCTTTATTCATCCTAGGGCATCTTCATTGTCTTAGTTCCGCTCATACCTTGGGCCTGTAAACCCTACAACCTTAAGGAGGTCTCATACCCTTGATGGCACTATGGTTTATAAACTCTATTTACCATGTTACGTATCAACTAAGTATAAGGATGTTGTATTACCATGATTATGTCATAAGTGAATCCCTAATAAGTACACTACGCTATCACCAATATTTAACCAATGGTATTTATTAGTCTTACTCTGAGTGGTATTTAACTAGTGAATCCCTTGTAATTACTCTGAGTGGTATTTATTAGTCTTACTTCATGAGGTGATAAATGTAATAAAAATAGCTTGTTCTAATATACATGTAATAGCTAGTAATAGGTGGGATAGTCAACCTTCTCTCCCACAACCAACAAGGGATTTGTACATTAATCAAATCCCTCAACTCGAACACAAAATTCAACAATTTGGCATTAAAAAGAATTGTTCATTGAATTCAACCTTGAACCTTGAACCTATTTCGTAATCCCCAAACCCTGAAGGTGCTTTCTCTATCCTATTGATGAGTTTTGGTCTTGTTGTTCTTGTTGTAATGCTCTCTGCGGGTCTTTTCTGTTCCCTTCTTCGTTGATCTTATGTCGTTGGTTTTCTGTTTTAATAACCCCAAAAATGTGTGGTGGTTTTCCATTGGTTGTTTTATAGTTGGAATGTATCATGGGGGTGGCTAATAGATGAGCCTGGACACAAAATCTAAAATATTTATATAACCCTCCAAAAACCTATGATGAGCAGCTGAGCCAATGTATCTCACTCCCATGTAAAAGATGGGGACCTCCATAGAGAACCTAACCAAAGTGATTTATGTAATTCCTGAGTATAGTAGCACGAACCTAAAATGTAACCCCCAAACCCAAACATTGAACCTATTTTGTAACCCCCAAACCCTAAACGAATATGGGTAAAATGAGATATATAATAGGTATAACATAAAATCACCAATTTAGGAGGCATTGTGTGCCTAGCTTGATAGATTGCAGCAAATTTGGTTCATACCCAAAGGATGCAGAGTATACATTTTAGAACCAAAAGGAGGTGGAGTCCACAGTTTGCTCAACAATGAGAGGTAGAGTTCGTAGTCCACCTGACAAGAGCAACTTCGGTTCCTACCCAAAGGAAGCAGAGTCCATAGTTTAGCACCAAAAGGAGACAGAGTCTACAGTTCGATAAATGATGAGAGGTAGAGTTTGTAGTCCACATGACGGGAGGTAGAATCCAGTACAGTTCGCTTAGTGCCGAGAGGAGGCACAGTTCAACTCAATTCAGCTCAATTCATCTCATAGTCCACTCAGCGACGATAGGAGGCATAGTCCGGCTCAATTCACAACGATAGAGTGAGGTAAGGTATGTATGTGTTTTTGTTTTTTGTTTTTAATTTTTAATTTTATTTAATTAATAGGTTTCTTTTTTAATTTTAGATTTTTAATATTTAAAAAATATATATTTATTACTAACACCTAATCTATATAACCATTATAACCATTGATATTTAATATTTAAAAATATTTAATATCTAATTAATAACACCTAATTACTAACCCTTAATCCCTATAAGTACATGAAATACTTCAACTCTAAATCTATAACCCCTAATAAGTAATAACCATCATAACCCTTAATGTTGAAATTTGTATTCATCGTCATTCATTAACCATTAACCCCTAAAGACATCTAATACTTAATCCATTTAACCATTAACCCCTAAACCGATTAATCCATTTAACCATTAACCCCTAAAACATCTAATACTTCAAATAAAAATTCTATGAACCTTGTCATATAATCTCTGTCTTATAACCACTACTATCTACTACGATTTATAGAATGAATTGGAGTAACCTTTCTTTTGCATTCATTAAAAATCCATTTTTCAATTGTTGTGAATTTAAATAAGTATTAATGGAGTAATGATATAAATAATGAATACGATGACTATCAACATGATGATGATCATCATGATGATGAATATGATGAAAATTAACATGATGTTTATGATGATGACGATGACGATGATGACAACAATAACCATCATCACCATCATATTCATCATGTTGATCATCATTGTCTTCATCATCATGATCGTCATCGTCTTCATCATCATTGTCTTCATCATCATGACCCTCATCATCATCATCATCATCATCATCACCATCCTCACCATCATCACCATCATCTTCATCATCATGACCCTCATCATCATCATCATCATCGTCATCGTCATGATGATGATGATGATGGTAATGGATATGACAATGGTGACAATGATGAAGATGATGATGATCACCCTCATCTTCATCATCATCATGTTGATCGTCATCTTCTTCATCATCATGATCATGATGGTGATTATAATCATCATAACCATCATCACCCTCATCTTCATCATGTTGATCATCATCGTCTTCATCATCATCATCATCATTATCATTTTCATCTGCATCATGATGAAGATCATCATCATCGTTGTCATCGTCGTCGTCATTGCCTTCATCATCATCGTCTTGTAACTATGGATTGTCGGATGATGACAGTGATGACGCTGATGGAAATTATGATGATCACCATCATCACCATCAGGTTCATCTTCATCATCATCATTTTCATCATCATTATGATGATCATCATGATCATCATGATCATCATAACCATCATCACCATCATTACCATCATTTTCACCATCATCATCTTCATCATGTTGAGAATCATCGTCCTCCTCCTCCTCCTCCTGATCATTTCCATCATCATCATTATCATCGTCATCATCATCATCATCGTCGTCGTCTTCATCATCATGACCATCATCATCATCATCATCGTCATCATCGTCGTCGTCGTCATCGTGTTCATCATCATGACCCTCATCATCATCATCATCATCATCATCATCATCTTCATCATCATCACCATCATCTTCATCATCATGATCATGTTGATCATCATCATCTTCATCATCATGATAATCATCATCAAGCTCATGATCATGATCATAACCATCATCACCATCATCACCATCATCATCATCTTCATCATGTTGAGAATCATAGTCATCATCATCAGAAGCAGCAACATCGTCGTCATCGTTGTCTTCATCATCATCATCGTCATTGTCGTCGTCGTCGTTGTCATCATATTCATCATCATTGTCTTCATCATCATGACCCTCATCATCATCATCATCATCATCATCATTTCCATCACCATAATCATCATTCACATCATCGTCATCATCATCATCTTCATCATCATGGTCATCATCATCATCTTCATCTTCATCTTCATCGTCGTCAACAACATTACAATTTAAAATTTAAATTACAATTACATTACATTGGAGCACCATGACTCAATTTTCACTAATACCTCCCATCTAGTATCTTTAATCTTGATTTCAAAGCATATCTCTCTCTCTCTCTCTCTCTCTCTCTCTCTCTCTCTCTCTCTCTCTCTCTCTCTCTATATATATATATATATATATATATATATATATATATATAATGTAGGAAATTCATGGAGCACTAATACATTATTGTTTTCAAAATATGAATGCGCTTGTCACATTGGAGCACCATGACCCAATTTTCACAAAATGTTTATCCATTTAATGTCCAATAAAAACATATTTCCTAAGTTTATCCATTTGATAAGGTAAGATGGTTGTATATTTTAACATTCTTGATATTCAAATGTTACAATGATTTTGTAATACTTTTTCCTATATGTTAATAATAATCCACCTTCTAATATATTTATTATTGATCTTTGAATATCTAAAATAATTACTTATAATGATTATTAAAAAAAAATTCACAAAATAAACATTTAATATAAAAAGTTAACAAATAATACTTTGATTAACTTTTTTATGTCTATTTTCACAAAATTGGTCATTGTTATTATATTTACTTTGAAATTGAGAATGATCATATTATTCATACAATCTATCTTAAATTTTAACTTTCTCATAACGTTTGACTTTGCCATAAAGTCACTTTTATCTTAATAATAAAAAATGTCGAAAAATAAAAATCTAATTTCAATGCCATACTAGAAACAAGGAAGATAAGCCACTTAGTGTCCAGTATGTCTATAAGCACATGCATTTTTTAATTGTCTTATTGATGAAGTCTCATGATTGGATTTTTGTTCATGGAGAAGATCGATGCTGCAACTAATTATCATGATGATGAAGACGATGGTGATCAACATGATGAAGATTATGGTGATGATGTTGAGGGTCATGATGATGATGATGATGAGCGTCATGATGATGATGATGGTGATGATGATCATGATCATGATGGTGATGATCATGATGATGAATATGATGACGATCAACATGATGATGATGATGATGATGACAATGATGATGATGATGAGGTTCATGATGATGAAGACGATGATGATGAAGACGGTGATGATGGTGATGATGATGAAGATGATGGTGATGATGGTGATGATGATAATGGTGATGATGATGGTGATGATGATGATGATTATCATGATGATGAAGACAATTATGATCAACATGATGACGATGGTGATGATGGTGATGATGATGATGAACATAATGGTGATGAAGACGATGATGTTGAACACCATGATAATGACGATGAGGATGAAGATGATCATGATGATGAATATGATGATGTTCAACAAGATGACGATGATGATGAAATGGTGATGATGATGAGGGTCATGATGATGAAGATGATGGTGATGATGGTGATGATGGTCATGGTGATGATGATGGTGATGATGGTGATCATGATGATGAAGACAATGATGATCAACATGATGAATATGGTGATGTGGATGGTGATGATGGTGATCATGATGATGAACATAATGGTGATGAAGATGATGATGTTAAACATCATGATAACGACGATGAGGATGAAGATGATCATGATGATGAATACGATGACGATCAACATGATGATGATGACGATGACAATGATGATGATGATGATGAGGGTCAAGATGATGAAGACGATGATGATCATGATGATGAATACGATGAAAATCAACATGATGATAATGATGATGACAACGATGATCATGATGATGATGGTGATGATGGTGATGATGATGATAATGATGATAATGATGATGAAGACAATAATAATGAACATGATGATGATGATGATGATGATGTTGATCATGATGATGATTATCATGAGGATGAAGATGATGATGGTGATGTGGATGGTGATGATGATGATGATGATGATGGTGATGATGAATACAATGACGACGATGATGAAGACGATGATGATGAAGACGACGATGATGATGATGATGATGATGATGATGATGATGATGAAGACGATGATGATAAATATGACGATGACGACGATGATGGTGATGATGTTGTTGTTGATGATGATGATGATGATGATTATGATGTTGATGATGATGATGATGATGATGATGATGATGATGATGATGGTCATGATGGTCATGATGGTGATGAAGACGGTGATGACGTTGATGACAATGATGATGAAGATGATGATAATGATAAATGTGATCATTATGATTATGATGATTATGATGATGATGGTACCTTATTATGATTATGATGATTATGATGATGATGAGGGTCATGATGATGATGATAATGATCATGAACATGATGACGCTCTTGATGATGATGATGATAATGTTGATGTTGGTGCTAACGATGATGATGATGATGATAGTGACAATGATGATCAACATGATGATGATGTTAGTAACTCTTTTTTTTTTAAATAAGATAAAATAATAGGTCTAATTAAATATTTACCTTTCAATATATTTCATCTTCTTCTTCATCCAAGTCATCATCCGTATCATCAGATCTAGAGTGAACATTGTAAGGATTGGCCATATCATCATTGTCATCTAAGTTAGTTACTCTCATCGTGTCATCGTCGATATAATATTCATGGGAATTGTCTGCTACATCATCTGATTCAATTATCTCTTGGACATCTTTTGCTGGATCATCATCATCACCTAAATCATGTTGGTCATGCTCTTCATCATTGTCTTCTTCTTCCATAGAACCCTCTTCATTACCATCGTCTAGGTTATACTTTATCGGCCTTCCCCTTGGATCGTGTCTCACAACAAATGACTAGCCTGCTTTACCTAGAACCTCCTAGTAAAATACATGTTCACATTAGCTTGGAAGAACATAGGGCTCTGTTCCTGGCTCAAACAACCTTGTATTTACCATGGTAAATCCATTATCATGTTCAATAATAGTTCTATCGATATCAAGTTGATTCAATCATAACCTATACCATTTGAAAACGACTAGAACTACCTTGAAGGATTTAAATTCACACTGTATAATATATTCCAAATACCCATAGTATCGATTTTTCGAGAATTCTGGATGTCTATCACTTCTAGATGAAACATTGGTCACCTCAAAGACTGCAGATATCCCACAATCTGATGTTTTCTTTGTTTCATCCAATTTTTTGATCCGATATCTACAACCATTACAGACCATAGCCTTATGGTGTTTTACCTACAACAAGCAATACACGAAAAGATTACACAACGATTCAATAGTTATGCAACAATACATCGAAAAGAACAACATGTACGTCAAAATGTAATTTTCAAAATAAAATATTCAGAGTGATTGATTAATATGCTTGCCATTTTATCTTTTAAACCATATGCTAAATTGATTTCCCTTTCTGTAAGATTTCTAGATCCATTACGATGTGCTTCTTTTACCAATGAAGCCAGAGCTTCCCATGATATTCCATGACCTGATTGTTCGCATCGTTCAATCCATACCTTCATCCAGTCAATATTGTTCGCAATGTATAAATTAATTGCATCCCATTCTTGACCAACTGCTTGATGACAATAATCATTAAAATGAAAGGCAGGTGTAAATTTCCCAAACAAAGTATATGCTCTTATTTGATGCAATAACTAGAAAATGCAATTAGAATATGAACGATATAATAAACATCCACTAGCTAATAATTACCTTTCACCTTCCTCAATCTACCTTTCCCCTTCAGTTGCTCCCCTTCAAATTTGTTATTGGAGTCTGGATCACAAATGCGACATAAATTGAGCTTTGACACTAAAATAGAGAGATATTCACGAACATACAACATGTTTTGGTATACCGTATATCCTTCCATCATAGAACCCTAAACATGTGATTTTTGTCTCACCAAACCCTTCATAAATTTCAAGTGCATCTCAACCATCCACATGGATCTTGAGTGCACAGGTCCACACAACTCAATATCCTCAACTTGGTGTATGAGGTAGTGTTCCTGTGCATTGAAAAATGCCGAAGGTATATGCTTCTGCATTTCATACATGAGATGATGAATTTTTCTCCTCCAATACTTTATATCTTATTTATGGATTTCTTTAGATGTCAACCATCTACAAGTGACGCAAACCAATAATGATATTTAACAAAAAAAGATTAAATTACATATAATGAAATAGTGTACAAAATAAAAACATTACTTCTTTGACAACATTGCTTTGCTACTCTGTAAACATCCATGGAATTGAGTTTATATTAACTTGGTCTTCGTTGCTATGAAATTGGATGACGTCTTTCATTGCATGGTTGATTTATTGAATGTCTTTGCAAGCTTTCACAATTTTATCTTTCTCCCTCCTTAGCTCTAGTAGTCACCATAATGTTTCAGTCACATTATTTTCAATATGCATTGTATCAAAAAAATGAGAAATTTGTAGGTGCTCATAGTAGGGAAACCTGTTGAATTGTATAGGATAACTTTTCATTCCTCGTGGAAGCCCATTAATGCCTTCATGATCACGATGGAAATCATGAATATTAGTTTATAAATAAATTACATCATAAATACAATATGGCCACTACAGTAAACAACTCACAATAAAAATTAAAATACATAACAATTCATATACGATGATCCATACGTACCATGATGACGATTTCTATTGTATTGCATCTTCCAAAGGTGAGGTGTCATTCTCTGTGGTTTTAATGAAGTCTCCTGCTTCCCATTGAAAATATTTTTTTCGATTGTTATATACCTGTGATTCTTAGAGAGGAAATGCCTATACTCTTCAAACACCTCCTTTCTTAAGCTTTTTGAGCGACGATATTTTATCTTAGGACCGCAAACTGGACATGCAAATTTACCCTTTGTCTGAAGACCTACAATATATACATATGGAATATCTATGCCAATTATAATTATATATTAACTACTTCATTTAATTAAATGCAATTAAAGTGGAACTTAAAAATACAAACCTCAAAATTGGGTTAACCTAAGGGCATCGTGTATTGTCCATACAACCATTGCATGGAATTGAAATTGTTTTTGTTTTATTGGTCTAGATATGTCATACATAGTGATTCTATTCCATAACTTCAGTAGCTCATCTATAAGAGGTTCGATATATACATTCATATATTTGACTTGGAACTTACCTGATTGATTTGAAGTACATATAAAATAGATCCATTAAGATATATAAACCATGCACACGAGTAACATACAAAAATATACAAATGAAATTAGGAAACATAATACAACAAATGAGATGCCACAACTACATTAGAAATAAAACAGTTGTAGACACAAAATACCTGGAATAATAATCGACAACATTATGTGCTCCCTCTTTATTGATAACCATGGAGGAATGTTATTGTTGATAACAAAAATAGGCCACATCATGTAAATGGATTTCATCTGTGAAAATGGATTAACACCATCTGTTGCCAAAGAAATCCTAAGATTACGTGGTTCTTCTTTAAAGTGAGGCCACTTTTCCTCCATATCTCTAAAAGCAGAACCATCTGTAGGCATTTGAATAACATCTTCTTGACTTCTGTTCTTGGCATGGAAATACATAAATTGCGCTATGTTTTTGCACCTGAACAGTCATTGCAAATGTGGAATGATGGGAATATAACGAAGAACCTTCCAAGGCAACTTTTTTGTTACTTTATCTATCCGATATCTACTTATATGACATTTCGGACATTCTATTGCAAATTCATGCCGATTATAATATATAACATGGTCATCGGGGCATGCTTGAATTGCTTCATAATGCATTCCAATCTCTTTCATGATGGAAGATAAATATCGATATGTGCAAGGTAAAATATTTGATGGTGGTA